>CAUYTI010139254.1:0-32638 GCA_963575145.1 Galago senegalensis | reverse complement strand
ACATAAATGTGTCACACAGCACCGTATCTATCAAAGCTCATGCAGTCTTTTGTGTAATAATCAAAACCTGAAAACAAGCTGGATGTTCTTCAGTAGGTAAATGGTCAAACCAATGTGGTTGGTTCATATCATGAACTACTTACTGCTCAACGATGGAAAGGAGTGGGCTTCTGATCCACTGGCTGTGTATGAAATACCTGAGTTTCTCTGGAGCATTAAGCTAAATGAAAAAAAAAAAAAACAATTCCGAAAGGTTACGTAATGTGTGATCTCACTTATGGAGAACATTTTAATGGTCTCCAGGGGCTAAGGAGGGGGGTGGGAGGTGAGTGTGTGTGAATGTAAAAGGGCCACAGGAGGGATCCTTGTGCGATGGAACTGTTCTGTGTCTTGAGCATGTGCAGTAGACCCTCCACAGCTGACCGCCTCCCTGCACTGACCACCTCCCTAAACTGATCTAATGTTCATGGACCGGACATGCACAACATGTACAGTAGGCTTAGTTCCTTATGTTGACCACCTCCGTGTGTTGACCAGCATATTACAGTCCTTTGGGTGGTCATCTTACAGAGGGTCTACTGTATACCAATGCCAATATCCTGATCGTGATATTGTACCACAGTTTTGCAAAATGTTATCATCAGGAAAAACTAGGTGAAAGATAAATGGAATTTCACACTATTCTTCCCTGGCAACTCTGTGTGAAAGCACAGTTATCTCTTGACTAAAAGTTTAATTTTCAAAATATAAATTGCCAGATTCTAGCATAGTTACACTTTATTTTTGTTAGTGTTCTCATGGTTCCTTTTTTCAACCTTTTGAAATTCAATCTTTCTGTGTCCTTTAATGTTAAGTCCATTTCCTAGGGTATCATATATACATGTAAATCAACACTGATGATTTTCATATTTTAATTGAGGAATTTACTCCATTTTTATTTAATGTAATTCTTGCTCTTTCGTTTTGAATCTATGATTTTACTATTTTCTTTCTGTTTTATTCAAGTAAACTATGTTCTTTCTTTTTGTCCTTTCTCACCTACATTAAAAAGTACTTATTAATTATTCAGTGTTATTCCTCTGTATTCACTTGATGGTCGTACATTCTTTTACTATTCTTTTAGTAATTATCCCAAAGATTCCAATATGTACATAAATTTGTGCTTTCACTTTGTGGACAAGAACATCATTTCAGAACAGTGAAACTTAATTTATATTCCTCTTCCTTTTTATGCTACTCTTTTTAGGTATTTTAATCTGATATTGTGGTATGTATTTATATCTCCTTGAAGAATTTCAATAATAATTCTTTAAAACAGTCGATATTAACATAGCTTTGCCCATATTCTTTCCACTGACTGTAACTTTTGTTTGAATTCCTAAAATGCCATCTGTGATCATTGAAAGAATCCCTAAAGTATGCAGCAAAGAATACTCACAGTAGAGTGAGTGTACCAATGATAAATTCACTAGTTTCTGTTTGAAATTTTTTTGTTATTATTTCAATAGATTTATGAGAACAAGTGGTTTTTGGCTACGTGGACCAACTGTGTAGTGATGATGGATAGTGATGTTTTTAGTGTGCTTACCACCTGAATGGTATACATTGCACATGATTTTCTTCCCTCACTCCTGACCCAGCCTCCCCCTTCCTGAGTCTCCAATGTCCCTGGTACCACTCTGTGCCCCCTGCATACCTGTAGCTGAGCTCCTACTTACAGGTGAGAGAGAACATGTGGTATTTGGTTTTCCATGGCTGCCTTACTTCCCTTAGGATAATGGCCTCTAGTTCCACCCAAGATGCTGCAAAACATACTATTGCATTCTTATTTTTATGCCTGGGTAGTATTCCATGGATGTGTGTGTGTGTGTGTGTGTGTTTATTACCTTTCTTTTACCACTCTTTGGTTTATGGGCACTTAGGTTGATTCCATATCTTTGCAGTGGTGAACTGTGCTCTGAGCACACAATTGTAGGTGTCTTTTTGGTATAATGACTTTGTTTCCTTTGGGTAGATACCCATTAGTGGAATTCCTGGATCGAATGATAGGTCTACGTTTAGTTCTTTGAGAAATGTCCATGTTGTTTTCCACAGAAGCTGTATTAGTTTATATTCCCAACAACAGTGTGTACGAGGTCTCTTTTCACCACATCCACACCAACTACTATTATTTTTATTACTTCTTGTAATAGCCATTCTGACAGGGGTCAAGTGTATCTCATGGTGGCTTTAATTTGCATTTCACTGGTCATCAGTGATGTTGAACATTTTTTCTTACGAGGTCTGAAAATTAAGTTCACAAACTCATCCTAGAAAAGGTGTTACATATCTCATTGCTGAAGACCACTATACAGTAGTCACTTTCGAAGTACTCCCCTCAAGAAGTAATGCACTGACACCAGCACCTAGACCACCCTTCAAAACAATTTTGGAACTCTATTTCTGGAATGGCCATCAGAGCCATTTTCATATTAACTTGATGCCCTGAATATCATCAAAATATTTTTTTCGATGTTTCCTTTATCTTTGGGTAAAGGAAAAGGCCGCTGGGGGCCATTATCAGGTGAGTAGAGAGGGTGTTCGAATACAGTTATTTGTTTACTGGCTAAAATGTCCCTCGCAGACAACGCTATGTGAGCTCCTGGCTTTTGTTCATTGGTGTGCTCCTTTGGGACCACTTTTTCACACACTTTTCTCATGCCAAGATTTTCAGTTAAGTTTTCCTAATTGTTTCTCTGTTGATGTTTACTTGCTCTGCTGTACTTCTCAAAGTCAGCCAATGACTTTGATGCCAGAATTCAATGAATTTTTGCAATGTTCTCATCAGTTCTGCTTGCTCTGGCTGCCCTACCTCTCTTTTCTAGTGATGCTTTCTTTTCCCTCAGAGAAACATTTAATCCATTTGTACACTGTTACTTTCTTCATGGCATTAACCCCCAAAACTTGGACTAACACGTCCCTGATTTCACCTCTTCTCTTGACAAATTTAACAAGAAACATAACGTTTGTTCATTGCTCTAATAGCTCTGATAGTCTCATGAAAGCACACAAAACCACAACAATAATGAATGCCACTCAGCAAGACACTGCTACACTTCTACACAAACACAGCTGTGAGACACTGATAGACCAAGGTTATGAAACCTCACTGAGCTGTTTATACAGTGCTCCAACCTATGGTGGTAAGTTTGCAAACTTAATTGTCAAGCCATATACGTTTGTTGGCTGTTTGTATCTCTTCTTTTGACAATATTTGTTCATGTCTTTCCCCTACTTTTTAAAGAAGTGATTTGTTTTTTCTTGCTGATTTGAGTTTCTTGTAGATTCTGAATGTTAGTCCTTCATCATTTATATAGTTTGTGAATATTTTTCCCATTCTATAGGTTGTCCATTGCTCTGTTGATTATTTTTATTTGCTGTGCAGAAACTTTTTAGTTTAATTAAGTCTCATGTATTTATTTACATTTTTGTTGCATTTGCTTTTGAGATCTTGGTCACAAATTCTCTGCCTTGGCCAAAGTCCAGACAACTCTGTCCTAGGTTTTCTTTTGTGATTTTTATGGTTGCAGCCCTTACACTGAAGTCTTTAATCCATCTTAATTAATTTTTTGTATATGGTGAGAGTTAGGGACCAGTTTTATTCTTCTGTTGGTGGCTATCAAATCTTGCCAGCACCATCTATTGAACAGGGTGTACTTTCCCCAGGGTATTATTTTTTGTCTGTTTTGTTGAAGATCAGTTGGTTGTAGGTATTTAGCTTTATTTCTGAGCTCTCTGTTCTGTTTCATTGATCTATGTGTCTGTTTTTATGCCAGTATCATGCTGTTTGGGCTACTATAACATTGTAATATAATTTAAAGTCAAGTAATGTGATGTTTCTAGATTTGATCTTTTTGCTTAGGATTCCTTTTGCTTAGCCTATTTGGTTAATCTTAAGCAAATATATATCCATATATCTCTCTGTATTACTGTATCTCTAGCTACCTACCTATCTACCTATATCTATGTATAGGTAGATAAACACTATAAATAATATATAAAGGAATTCAGTTCTAGAATTTCCATTTGGCTATTTTACATTTTATTTTATTTTATATTTTATTCTGAGTCTTACTCTGTTGCCCTAGGTAGAGTTCCATGGCTTCATAACTAACAACAACCTCAACATTTTGGGCTTGAGCAATCCTTTTGCCTCAGCCTCCCCAGCAGCCAGGACCACAGGTGTGCCACCACACCCAGATAGTTTTTCTGTTTTTAGTAGAGACAGGGTCTCACTCTTGGTCAGGCTGGTCTCCCACCCCTGAGCTCAAGAAATCTACTTCCTTGGCCTCCCAGAGTACTAGGATTATAGGCATGAGCCACCGTGCCTGGTTTTTTTTTAGAGACAGAGTCTCACTTCATCAACCTGGGTAGAGTGCTGTGACATCACAGCTCACAGCAACTTCCAGCTCTTGGGCTTAGGTGATTGTCTTGCCTCAGCCTCCCACATAGCTGGGACTACAGATGACCACTACAACACCTGGCTATTTTTTTTGCAGTTTGGCCGGGGTCAGGTTTGAACCCACCACCCTTAGTATATGGGCTGGCACCCTACTCACTGAGCCACAGGTGCCACCCGTGTCTGGTCTTTTTTTACATTAAAAAATTTTTTTTGCAAAAATTTTGTAATTTATCTTTAATTTCTTTAACATATGGATTGCAGTTCTTTTCAAGTTCACATCTGATGACTTCATTATCTGAATCACTTTTTGGTCATCTTGCATTGTCTGCTTTTTCTCTGAGGTTTATGTAATTTTCTTCTTGAGTATTTCTTATTTTTATAAGCTGAATTTTGTATATAAAAGATTATAAAGACAATTTGAGTTTCCAGAAAATGTCATTTACCCCAGAGATAGTTAAGTCTTGCTCTGGAAGCCTGCTAAGCAAGGGATTAAGATGCACCAAGTGTGTGCCAGAGTCCTTATGAGACTGAGCCTATTTGGTTCCCATTACTCCTAAAGGCAGCGGTCTGGTCTCAGTGCAATGCTAGATGGCTAGGCTCCTGCTTCCGGACAGGCTCTATACTCTAATTTTGCCTTCCTCAAACCAATCTGTGTGGTTGGAAAAAATATTTTTAGTTTTTCATCTCCTGAAGCACTGCTTTAGAATTGACAAATACCTCTTTGGAGAGAAATGCTAGGCTCATTTTTCCTGGTTGTTTCTCTTCTCTGGAACTCAGCCCTGAAATATTCTCATATCAAGCTGATTTTTATTTCACATTTCATAATCTTTTTCTAGTTGATCTTCATTGGTATGTTGATTCAAAACAATCAAAATTGAAATTGCATTTACTTTTTTCTCAATTCATAATATTTGAATACCATTTCTTCTAAAGGAATGTTACGATTTGTTTAGCTGTTGTCAATTTCATTTTAATTTTTCCCAAGTTTGAATTTTGTTTTTATATTCCTCATCGTTTTGTTATGATATATGCTCCCATAGGCGAGATAACCAAGGTCTTTGAAATCTTAAACCATGCTATTCTCCATGAATTTTGATTTAACTAAGACTATGCTGCAAAATAATGTAACTTTAGGTATTCATTTGCCTCTCCTTTGTTTGAAATGTGTTGGGTTTTCCTATATTAGCTAGATCAATGCTGTCAGAGTAAATGTCAACAATCCTATTATAGATGATGTTCTCCTATCAAATATAGAGCCTATACTCTCCAGTATTTCATTTTTAATTGCTGTGTCATGGGTATCCTATTTTAATTCTGCAAACTTTGATTGAGTCCCTCCTGTATGCCATGCTCTATGCTCTGGACATAAAGGGCCACATTCTAATTAAGAAGTCACGCCAAAGGTAACAGAGGGTATGGCAAGTTGCTGAGCAGCACAGATGACAGTGTGATCTGCTGTGGGTGAAGGTGAGAGAGGAGGGAAGTCCGAGAGTTCACCAAGGGCAATATTCACCAAGCTCCAATATTCACCAAGCTACACGTTTACCACGGGACACGATTAGTTCATGAGATTTACACGGTTGTGCCGAAGGCAAGGAAACCTAGACAGTGTTATAAACATCTTCATGGGCAATCTAGTTTGCATTGCTTTATTTATTACCAAAGGATACAAATAACAATGAACATGATCTAAACCAGATCTAAACAGACCTCATCCCGCTCAGCTGGGATAGTCATAAAGCACTTTATGTCATCACTGATGCTAATGACCTCTTCAGGGCTATATTCAATCTGAGTATCCCATGAACATGACCCTGTGATTTCTAATTTTGCTCAATGCTATGTTCTGCATAGCAAAAGGACCCCCAAACCTCTTTTCCTCATTAAACTGCACTTCCCCGTGGCCCTTTCAGAGATGTCAGGGTCATTTGGAATTTGACACGGAATGATAACACAGTTTAGTTAAAATGCTAATTTAAAAGTTTTAGAGCATAACATGTATTCTAAATGTACAATAGGGAAAGGGAATGAGAAGATCAGAGAGAAAGTTCCAGAATATATCCATAGGATGTCATGTTCAAGTAGATAATGTAATTTAAGTACTTAAAGTGCTTACTGGCTCATACTTTGCTTTATCATATTTATGAAATACTCTCTATAAGGCAGAAATTATGCCAGGAGGTATGATATGTCTGTTTTATTGCTCTTTCATAATATCTTGTGGTTATAGTTCCTTCATAGGAGTGAGAAAATCATGCACAAATTTTAAAGTTTATTCCTGTTGAAATATATTTGGGTAGACTCCATAAATCTGTTAGGACCCTGGCAAGAAAGAAATGACACTCAAACTGGGTAGGATTGTGTGGTGCCCCAAAGCTACTAACTGTCGGGTATTATTGCTCCCTAAAGAGGCAAGGCAGGGAGCGGTTACTACCAGGGAAGGGGTGTCCTGTGGAGGGACTGCTCTGCGTGAGTCGCTGACTTCCATCAAGGCAGTAACCTGCAGGACTTGGGTGCAGTGGCTCACACCTGTAATCCTAGCACTCTGGGACACTGAGTCAGGTGGATGGCCTGAGCTCAGGAGTTCAAGACCATCCTGAGCAAAGTGCAACCCCATCTCTAGAATAAAGATAGAAAAACTAGTCAGGCATTGTGGCAGGTGCCTGTAGACTCAGCTACTCAGGAGGCTGAGGCAAGAGGATTGCGTGAGTCCAGGAGTCTGAGGTTGCTATGAAATACGACAGCACAGCACTCTACCCAAAGTGACAAAGTGAGTCTCTGTCTCAAAAAAAAAAAAATACACCTATTAGCAGCATCTCTGTGGGTGGAAGTAAGTACCCCAACTCCCTCTTTATAATTATTGTCATCCTTCACTGTACTTTGTTGGCCAAACTCAAGTAGAAGCACAAGGGGTACAAGAACAGGGAGAAGGATGAGGCAGAATCTGGCAGCACGCACAGAAGAGATCCAGCTTACTATCTCACTTTCACCATAGTCTGGAGACTCAAGATGGGGCTCTGAATATCACCTACTTTCAGCTGTGTGATGCTGAGCGTGATACCTACCCTAATTCAGCAATCATTTTCTCTTATAGAAATGGAAATGAAAAACTGCACTTATCTTACAAGTTTAGGGTGAGTACATGCATAATCCCCACTACACGTGAGATCTGACAATTATGTTTGCAAACTTCTCCTACAATAAGTGCTACATGCCTCATTCCTGAATATCACTATGGTCATCTTTGAAGTGCTCCCCTTGGCCATCTGATGACTCAACACTCAACAGCAAGATATGTAACACTTTTTCTAGAATGAGTTCACAAACTTAATTGTCAGACCTAGTACAATAGCGCTGATGGCCATTCCAGAAAAAGAGTTCCAAAGTTGTTTTGAAGGGTGGACTAGGCTCTGGTGTCAATGCATAGCTTCCCAAGAGGAGTAATTTGAAAGCGATTGCAGTGAGATTCAGCAAGGAGGTATGTAGCACTTTTTCTAGGATGAGTACCCAAACTGAAATGTCTGACCTCATATTTTGCTCTACTAAGAATTAGCTATTTTTATCATGATGCCAACATTTTACAAATTTGGTATTTATGATTACAATGTATAAAATCAAAAAACATCAATTGAGTACAGCCCGAATACATTATAAGGCAGACTTTTGGAGTCCTGGCTTTATATACATAAAACAGAAAAATAAAAGACATATTCTGAGTACGTCTCTTAAATGATAATGGAAAGAAGCAAGTAAGAACCTATATTTTTATTTTATCTTAAATATGGGAAATATTTCTCTCACCTTGATTCATACTATTTGACAATGAAAAAAATTTAACTTCAATTGCTGGAGCTTCTTGTCATTTTTATTTCTTGCCCTTACGTGAAGCTATGAAGGTGCATGGGACTTTACAAAAGACAATGCAAAGAAACGTCTGACATCTGCCCTGACCCTCACGGATTATGGTTTTTACAGTGTTTTCCTGTAGACTATCTCTCTGATGAAGCTTCAACATCCAGACAACTTCCAGCTGGCCTCTGAAGCATAGGAATTTAATCCAGGATGAGTAAGGAATTCCAGAGATAAGGAAAGAACCCAGAAGCTGCCTCATTAGCAATCCTTAAGGCTTTACTGAAAAACTGGAGGTTTTATAATGTTAAAATAAAATTCAAGTTCCTTTAGGGAGTTGAATATGTCAGAGTTCATTTTTATATTTAATTTTTTTTTCTTTTTAGAGACAAAGTCTCACTCTGTCGCCCAGGCTGTATTACAGTGGTGCTATCATAACTTATTATAACCTCCAACTCCTGGGATGAAGCAATCCTCCCACCTCAGCCTCCCAAGTAGCTGGGACCATGGGTATGTGCTAATTTCTCTCCCTCCCTCCCTTCCTCCCTCCCTTCCTTCCTTCTTTTCTTCCTTCCTTCCATCCTTTTTTTCTTAAAGAGACAGGGTCTTGCTATGTTGCCTAGGCTGGTCTCAAACTCCTGGCCTCCAGTGATCTTTTCTGCCTAAGGTTCTGAGATCACAGGCATGAGCTGCCATGCCCAGCCTATCACACTGCATTAAATGGCAGATATGATCTTCACAGATATGCTGTCATCATTTGGATGGCTACTATGTGGTAGTTGCTTGTTCTGCTGGCGAATGAAACAGATAATAATTAAAATATGGAAGAGCTAAGAAATTATTCCCAGAATTGAAAACTAAGCCCACAGTGCCCTCTCTCAAGTATTTACTTGTTCCTCAAACAGACAGTCCTTATGATAAAGGACCCAGCTGAATGAGCAGACGTCTTTACCTCAGGTCCCACAGATGAGTCTTTGCCCTGCTTCACTTTATTCTAAAAAATAAATTGAGTACTCCTTGTGATTCAGACCCTGTGACTTCCAGAACAACTGACCGAATATACAAATGAATAGTGCTTAAAGTGGAAAAGACAACAGAGGTTCATGTTCCAAAGAACTCTGTAAAATAAAATATAATCACCTTAAAAATTGCAACTTGAAAATACTAGTGAAGTATAGCATGATAATGTAACAAGGAAGCCATTAAAAATTTAAACTCAATAGATGACTCCATCACTTTGATCATAATTGATATGTCTGGCTTTGTGCTAAGCTATCGGCTACAGGAATGAGAAAAAGAAACTGCGTCCTTGAGGGACTTGAGTCTTGTGGAGCGTGCACACGGGAAACACACAAGGAACGTCCAGACCTCTAAGGAGTAGACCAGGTGGGATCAGGAAATGAAGCAACATGAACGTGAACAGAAACCACCAGGTCAAGCTGAAGGTGAAGAAAGACGTCAGAGAAGAACTCCAGAATGGATCAGATGAGGAGAGTAGAAACTGAGGGACAGGGCATAGCTCAGTGCAGAGACCAGAGTGTCACATCATGGACATTCAAGAGAGACCCAATCAGAAGAGAAGTCATTTTAAAGGAGGTAAACAAGTGTGATAATGTGCAACAGGTACAAAAAGACTTCACTGTGTCTTGAATACCGAGGTAAGATCATTGTAAATTTTATCCAGTAGTGTTTTTTAACCAAAGCTAAGAAACATAATAAGAGCTAATGTTTATTAATCACTAAATGTATGTTAGATACTATATTTCAGACCATCACAAAAGTTATCTTTTTTGATCCTTAAATGTTCCATAAGTTTCCACCATTATTATTGGTTTCTTTTTTGAGACAGAGTCACACCTTTGCCATCCTTGGCATCACAGGTCTCAGCAACCTCAAACTCTTGGGCTTAAACAATCCTCTTGCCTCAGCCTCCCAAGTAGGTGGAACTACAAGCACCTGCCACAACACCCAGTTATTTTTTTTAAGAGATGGGAGTCTCAGTTTTGCTCAGACTGGTCTTGAACTCCTGAGCTCAGGCAATCCACCTGCCTTGGCCTCCCATAGCCATAAGTATTGTTATTTATTACTATTGTTTCTATATTTTCTTTGACTGACACCCAAACTACAAGTGGGTAAGAAACAAGATGGTATTTTGAGGAGACTTTGGTTTGAGCAAGGTTTAAGTTTCATCTTACTTAGGTTATCTTTAATTTTTTTCAACTAAGTTTTGTAGTATTCAACGTACAGGTCTTTCGTATCTTTTGTGGGTGTGTGTGAATCTCTGACTACATTTGCAAGTTTCTCAATTTCTCCTTGCAGTGCTATTGGTTTTTATTTCATGTATTTGGAAACACTGTCAATAGATGCATCAATACTTAACGATTATTATGTGCTTTGAAAGAATTGATCCCTTTATCATCACAAGATGGCTTTCTTTATTCCTGCTATATCCTTTATTTCAAAATCTCCATTGTCTGATATCAATATATATCTAGAGTCTTCAACTCTAGAGAAGCAGGATTTAAGATTAGAAAAGAGAAAAGGGCCCAAGGCGTTAGTTCTGGATTTTGGCACTAGGCTCAGTCTGTTTCTGTTGCAGCCATGAGGGAAATTTTTGGTAAATGTCACCTCAGCCAGGAAAATTTATTTTTTGTTCTAACGTGTGATCCTGTTGAATCTCTTGTTGATCTCAAGAGCTTTGAATGTCAATTTTTTTTACAAAGTGAAGCATTCTTGACTTGAGGCTCTGACCCACTTAAATATATCTGTCATATACAAAGTCCGTGCATGTATTAAGGCAATATTTCTTGTTGGTTACAACATCTAAATGGACTATACATATTCTCTTTTAGGAAAGAAAAATGGGTTTGAGGGTTTCTTTGTCATCTGTTGTCTTTCTCCCACTTTCCCAAAGCAATGGGATTATTCTCTCCTCACATTTCATTTCTCTGATCATAGCTTCGGTTGTCCTGACTAAGAATGGAAAGGAGTAATAATAGCACCACCGCTTAGGAATAAACACCTACCTCTTCAAACTATCAGGACTTTATCATTGTAAAAAAAATGAACAAATGCAAAATTTGAGCAAAAATCATTCAATGAATAAATCCCAGAAGTTGGACCACAAAACATAAGGCCCTGAAAACATAACTCCTTACATGACCTTTGAACTAACGAATTTAAGCAGGAAGTAAATTCCTTTTTGAAGAGTCATATGATAAGAGGAAGTAGGAATGGCAGGACTTGTAAATAAAAGTGAGGTGAGCCACTCCGCTGATGCTGCTGGAAGGACAGGAGTATATTGTCTTTCTTTCACAGTGCCCCTGTTGCATATTCAGGAAAATGTTGCCAAAATGTTCATCACCAGATGGCATGACAAAATAAATTTCTCATGGCAATGAGTCACTCTGGGGGAAAAATGGTGACAAATATGGTAAAACCACATCAGTCCATTTGCCCTCAGCATTTTTCAAGGGAAAAGTCTGTAAATTCAATTAGAGCTTAATATGCAAGACTGTCCTTTATTTTGTTGTGTTTTAAATATAAAACTCAACTTCATAACTCTGACCATCTCTCTAATAATCCCTGAATTTGCTGCCAGGAATCGGAAATAAGAATGAAGACTTTTCTTCCAGCCAAAGGTTTTAGAATATAGGATATCTTCATTTCCTTAAGATAGTTACAGCTTTCTTAAATAAGAAAAAGAAAGCATTGCCATTATACCTCTGTGTGTGATTGTGTGTGTGCAAATTAACTAATTACACATGACCCTTGAAGTGAAAAATAAAAAGGGACCTTATGAAATGCCTGAAATTCCGTGAGAATAAGGATGTGATAAATTGACAACAGTGAGGATAGTTAAAGAAATTGCAAAAGAAAACCTAACAATTTCAACTCAGAAGAGTAGAAATGTTAAGTACCAAGAATTTAACTCAAAAAGTTGAGGGAAAACTACATTCTCTGTAAATGTTTATAAATACCATAAAATAAGAAAATTAAGAAAAAGGAAGAAATCAATGGATTAAAGAACAACCGTATAATAGAAAATATGACTAAAACTTCTCACTGTTTCTTTGTAAATATCAAAAACACAGAAAGCCCTAGGAAGACCTGTCCATTTAAAAGAAAGTACTTTCAAATAACCGTAGTACAGGAAGATAGGGGAAATAAATGACATATTTTTTAATGTTGTGAATAAATGTGCATTAAACCTAGATAAAATGAAAAATTTTATGGGAAAATATAAAATGGTAAAATTGTCACAAGATGAAATTTCTTAAAACTTGTATAGGCCAATAATTTTTTAAAAATTGAATTTAATTAAGACCTCCCCAAATCTAAGTCCTAGATGAGTACTGCATCTTTGAAGAAATAGGTATCCCTCTTACGTAGAGGTTGGTCCAAAAAAAGAGAAAAAGGGGTGTTGCCCAAGTAATTTTATGACACTAGTATAAGGCCATTTGGTAAAAAATGACCCTAACCCCAAATTCTTTGATTCTGTCCGAGAGACCTAAATAACCAAGTTATAGTCACAACCATAGCTGCACATTTTCTTTAGTAATTTAATGGAAAACCTTTAAATTACGAGACACAAATGTTGTGAAAATATAATTTCCTAATTTGGACATTAAAGATCTTTACCTTGAATATGCTAATAACATAATAGTAGACAAATTTAGGGTGGAGGTCCTTTCTTGTCATACTCATAACTATCTTATAACTATCTTGTGTCATGTTACAACATGAATTCTGGTAGTTTTTTCTAGTCATCTGTGGACATCCTACTCTTTAAATTGAAGAGGTTCATTGCTAACTCACACAGCTCAATCAAGCATTGGCCCCAAACTGTGTGAGAGCATTACATTCAGCACCAACACCACCACGTACTCTCATTAATATAGCACCGGTTTGCTGAAGAATGCCTTTGATGAAATCCATCTCAACCTGTCGGCACACATCTCTTTGGCACTGCATATGACAAAGTGCCCATAAGACTTGCCTACTGCGTGCTGAGGCAAGAGAACTATCTCAAGGAAACCCCTCGTGTAATGCTTTGGGCTGTGAGCTCCAGCAGTCACACTTTTTTATAGAACACCATTTGTACTTGATAGAACAACTGAGAGAAAAGCTATGGTTATCTAGATTTGGATTTGTGCAGAAATTTCCCCAAAAAAGAACAAAGTGAGCCTGTCTGTTCAGGAAAAATAAATGACATAATTGGATGGTAACGGTAAGATCTGAGATTTCAAATGAAAATTAGAATTTGGATGCTTGTATCTGCCACTGTGCGTTTGCTGCCCCACACATGAAGACCATTAGGATGAGATGTTAATGAATATCATTTTTGATACTATAAAATTGAATGTGTCAACATTTGGAAGGTCTACATTAGTCAGCAAAACAATACTTTTTGTGACATTACAATATCACACACTGGCAAATGATCTATTCAGAACACAAGATGGACCAGTGGATTTTAATATAAATATGTATGAAAAGTTGATTGACATAGTTTTAGATTCCATATTGCAACCAACCTTTAAGAAACTACTTCTTGTCAAGTTTTGTTAGAACACCAAATAAGTATATCCACGATTAGTTGACAAGAATATGCCTCCCTTGTCCAGTCACATATCTATGTGAAGCCAGAATTTCTTCATAATCTTTGAATGGAAAAACATACGGCAACACATTGAATGCAGAAATATTTGTCAGAATCCAACTGTCTTGTACTAAGTCAAACATGGAAGACATTTGCAAAAATGAAAACTACTCTTCTCATGTGATTAATTTAAAAAATGCATCTTTTATAAAAATGTTAGACATCACTAAATATATATGTGCATGTATAATGGATTTCTTATCATTTCAAATAACTGAATAGTCTTTAGGTTCTCAATATTAATTTATAACACAGTAACTATGGATAGATGTGATCTAACAGTAATAATTTTTTTAAAAAGATCTTTGGAATTCTTAATTTTCTTTTTAAGAGACAGGATCTCATTTCATTGCTTAGCCTAGAGTGCAGTGCCCCAATCACAATTCATTATAAATTGATCTCCTAGGCTCAAGCCATCCTCTTGCCTCAGCCTCCTGAGTAGCTGTGAGTACAGGTGCACATCAATGAACCTGTCTAATATTTTTAATTTTTGTAGAGACAGCATCTCACTATGTTGCTACTTTGGTCTTGAAGTCCTAGACTCAAGGGATCCCCCTGCATTAGCCTCCCAAAGTGTTAGGATTACCGATATGAGCCACCACATCCAGCCCTCAATAATTTTCAACAGTAAAGAATTCTGAGTGTGGTGTCCCACACCTGTATTCCTAGCACTCTGGGAGGCCAAGGCCAGTGAATCACCTGAGCTTAGGAGTTTGAGACCAGCCTAAGCAAAACAACACCCAGTCTTTAAATAAAAAAAAAGAACAACTAGCCAGGTATTGTGTGGTAAGTGCCTATGGTCCCTACTATTTGAGAGGCTGAGGCAAGAGGCTCTCTTGAGCCCAGGAATTGAGGTTGCTGTGAGCTATGATATTACCACAGCACTGTACCCAGGGCAACAGAGTGACTCTATCTCGAAATAAATAAAAAAATAAAGAATTCTAGAGACCAAATAGTTTGAGACCTCCTGAAAAAAAATTTTAATGTGCTTGTAAGCAATGTATTTTATAAGGTGCATGAAATTAAAGAATAATTATCACACATATTAGACTGGGTGCCAAAGTAAAGGGGGTGGGAGAAGAGAGTAAGAAAAAGGAATTAAGGACACTGAACACTCAGTCATTTTAGGAGGACTGCAAATTAATATGTAAGCATATCATCAGCTTATTGCAGAAAATGTAAGGGATAGAAAAACAGAATATTAATTCTCCCATTCAAGAATGATCAGCCCTTGATAAGGTCAACGTTTTCTGGAATTCATAAACATTAGAGTCTTTGGATTAGACTCACAAGTAGTTTATGTAAGTGCCTGTCTAAATGTCCCAGGCAGCCTGTGGCACCTTGAACACCATGTACCTGCAATTGTTTTCCTCTCTTTGATGCACAGGCCCAGTCCCCACCCTAGACACTTTGTCCTCTCTTGTTTAATTACAAGAGAGTGATAATTCTACCAGGTGCATTAACATACAGCTCAGTCACTAAATAAATTGGTATGATTCAGAAAGTCCTCGATGGTCTTAAACTACACTATTATGTAAGTGGAAAAGCAAAATTCAATGCCTAAAGTTCTAAAATAAAACAATGCAATACAATACCATTACAAAAAAAAATCTGTATGATTTTGTATAGCTATCCCTGAATTTCAATAGCCCATTCTGATATAGTTCTATGTGGATTCAGTAAGATAAATCAGTGAAATATTAAGCTTTTAACAAGGGCTGTTTTTTAAGAGGTTTCAATAAATAGCTTTCTTCCCACCTGAGCACCGTCTCTTATGAGAACTAAGACAGCAGATCAGGCAGATGAAACACAAATGTCCATAAGACCAATTAATTTGGGTAGAAGGGAAGCTTGGCTTAAGATCAATAGGCAGGCCAGGACACTGCAATGTGAATCTTGGGTCAGTCCCCCAGAGGGAAAGTTCTAGGTAGCAGGAAAGACATACCCACTGTGTCCCTTCCTATCTCTATCCAAGGACAAAGCCCCCAACTCACTATTGTTGACAAGTAAGCTCCATCTGAGGGGAAACTTGGAACAAGTGCTGCCTTCTCCATCAGTCTCTCCATCCATCTCCATGGGGAAGGTTAAGATATGGATCAGGAGATCCAGAGTGTTTGGGCAAAATCCCTCCTCAGGGAAGCTGGAAGAATACAGGAAGCCTAACCCACAAGGAACTGTGACACTGAATGACAATGATAATAGCAACTATTCATGTAATGATCATTATGTCAAGAAACTATTTTAAGAAACACTACCATATTTTCATGTATAATCCTCATCCCAATCTTAACAATTATCATTTTTCTTTTTACATATGAGAGAAGTAAGCTATGAGAGGTTGAGTAATATTCTCAAGGGGTCAGAGCTGTTAAGTGGAAAGTGTGGGCATTGAATTCTGCTTTCAAATTACATCCACATTTTCTCTGAGCTGACAAATTTTTTAAAATACATGTTTAACTCGCAGTTAGAGAATCAAAGTAGACTTGAAATTTATCAATAATACATTTTCTCCTTTCCTTTTGCAATCGTTCTGCCTAATACATAGCATAGAACATAACTACAATGTCTCAATGTACACAATTTTCAATTTTATTATTGAGAACATTGTATTAATCATGCGTCCCATTAATAATTGTGCAATAATAATCATGCTGTCTCCATGATAGAAAATCAGATTTTCTTTGTTTTGCTGCAGACTGTGTTTTAGCAAACAGATTACCTATCCTTTCATGTGGAGAAATAGTTTTTAATAAAGCAGTACCACAGTGTCCATTTTCTCTTCCTAAACTGGCGGCTCAGAAGACAACAAAGGGCTTGAAAGGCAGTCCTCGGCCAGATGCACATTCTTCCCCTTTGGAGATGATGAAGTAGAGCAGAGAAAACACAGTGAGTCACAGTGCTTCCTGCCTACACGGTCATCACCATGGCAACCATGGTTGCCAGGTGGAGAATTCTATCATACATCATAATTGCCATGTCCATTTTAAGCAGATTAGGGAGGAAAATCTCCACAATTTTGGCCCGAATTAAAATACTCTAAAGTAACTAACAGAGTGTTGACATCATAATCAATTATAAGCTATAATTATGTGGTATTTATTGCTATAAAACTATATATGTGTAGACATAAGAACATTGGATATTACAAATAATACCCCTCACAACATACATTTAATGTTTCCATGTATTACCACAGTTAACGAACGTGATCATACACATTGTAATTCCAACTAGAAGAAAGTTTGCAATGCGTATTGCACATGCAGAAGTGATGCTTATAAGATTCTAATATCCTTCAAATACGAGGAGAAACTGTAGCATTGTTTATACATTTCCCTGGAGCAGCAATATGGAATAGGTGTTATTGGATCCACTGGAGAGGACATTGGATTAGGAATATGTCCACTTGTTAATTGGTCTAAAATTTGCTAAGTATAACTAACAAACTCAGAAACAAATTTCAGAGACGTAAATAGGGTTCCACAATAACATTGCAAGGAAGTAGAATTTATGTTGTCTTCCTATTGAAGGTCAGAGCTATTTAAAGTGATTTTTTTTCAAGTTGTATTGCCTCCAGTTCCTTCCACCTATATCTATATAAGAGTGCAAAAATGTATAAGGATATGCACACTTCAATTTCACAATGTTTTTAATGCCAAGTATTTTGATATAATTGTAGAAATATCTCTAGACAAGGAGATTCACCTTCCAGTTTCTTCCCTTGAGGATATAGTAAACCTGGAAGGAGAGGTTACATCCAATGACAGGGCAATGCTGGGGTCCTGGTCCTATAGTCTGGAATCTCCTGAGGGGACTCACTTTTCTGTTTTAATATTAAAAGATATCTAATTTTTTTTATTCTTTAAAGATAGGGTATTTGAAATAATTTGAAACTGAATAATTAGCAAAATATTGAGTATATTGAAAAATAATTCCTCTAAAAGTGGGAAAAGATCAAGAGTTGAAGGAGAAAATCTTGCCAGGATGAAGCTGATGCTGTTTGAGAAATATGAGATTCAAAAGCACCATTAGCAGTTAAAGTGATCTGTCCAATTTGGGAGATATTTCTAAGTGAAAATGAGAGACTAGATGAGAAATATTATCCAATAAAAAATACACAAAAGACTTGAGCAGATAGTTCACAAACAATGATACCTGGTGCAAATTTTTTCAATAGAAAGAGAGTAATCGCTCTCTACCCCGTCTCTCCTATCAAATTCTACACACCACATCCTGGGCACCATGTATGGGACAGCTATCTAAAAACTGAAAAATAAGTGGGCATGAGTGAATTGAAGAAGAATAAGGCTCAAAGTTCCACTACACCAGGGTATGTTTATCATTTTCATTTCTTTTTAATCGATGTTTATTTTCCACCAGCCTTATTTCCATCATGTTTAAGAGCTTGTGGAAGAGCAGCTTAAGACCACTCAGGGGTTGTTCCTACCCATTCAGTGCCCTGGGAGCTGCAGACCAGTCATCAGTGGCAGGCTGGGCACTCAAGTATCCAGTGGGATTCTGCTAAATAGGCACAGAGGGCACTTGCAGCCTCTGATCAGTCTGGAACTTTTGGTTAAGTAGTAGTAAATTCAGGACTGGGAGCAGTCCTTTCTCCCTGAAATTCCTCCTTGGTCACAACTTTCTCAGTAGCAGCCCGATCTTCCTTTTCAGTCTCTTCAGGATCTCTGTAGAAGTAGAGATCATGCTTCATCTCCCATGGACGTTCATGGGAGGTGGTCCCATGCATGCGGAGAACTTCCTGGGCCAGCATCCACATCAGATCTACTGAGTGAGCTCCCTTGTTGTTACGTGGGATGGTGATGTCTGCATAACACAGAATCTGTGTTACACAGACCAATGGCATGCAGGTTAACATAAGATGTCTCTGTGAGAGGCTAGTGGTCAGCCCTGGGATCAGTAACCACTAGAAGATGAGGCTCCCAGAAGGCTGCCTGGATCTAGTTAGTTCCAGGAGAGAAGTGGCCAGCAATATGAGTGGTTCCAGCAGCAGCATCAAACTTCAGCACAGCTCATTGGCCAGTACTCCTGAAAGATATGACACTGACGTCAGCAGGGTTTTCAATGGCAACAATAGCATGAGCTGCCAAAAGAAGCTTTTCCCAGGTCCTCTTCAGATTATGATACAGATACCATCACTCTTCCTTTTGTAGGTATACTGCTCATTTGGAAGTCAGGGTTGTTGCCGCCTAAGTGGGTGCCTGCTGCAAGGAATTTGAGGACATCCTCCTCCTTCATTTGCAGGACATAAAGTGCTCTGGACACTGTGAAAGTTTACCTTTTAAGTTAAGGTGGGAATCCAGAACAATGCTGTCAGGGTCCTCCCTGACTCTTTCAGGACCACTTGGCCTGGACTCAAAGAAAGCCTTCAGTGTCCACTGGATGTGTGGACAGATGAATTCTAAGAAAAGGCCTCTCTTTCTAGTCTAAGCAAAAGAGGGGACACTTAATGCTCAGAAAGTGGTAAAATTTCTCATTTTAACTTTGTTCTTTTCCTTTCTCTCCAGCATCCCTCTGGATCCCCAGGAAATAGCACATTTACTGTAGCAGCACAGAAACATGTCTCTTGACTATGAGAGGATGAAATTTTTCCTATGAACAGAGAAGTGAGATCCTGAGTGTGGGACAAATCTCTGGTGCTCTTTATCTCTTTCCATCCTCTTATTACTTGGCCAGGATGTAGACAGTCACAGCAATTGTGTTGGAAGAGTCAGAAAACTAAAACCTAAGCTTTCTGGTGAAAAAATAGAGAAGTTTTAAGTTTCTAGGGAATAGGAAATTTTCAGCTCACAGAGAGAAGAGAGTAAAAGACTGATCCTATAATATTGTATAATTTTTTAATATCAAAAAATATCTAATTTTCACCTTTGAATTTGAGAAAATGAACCACAGGGCAGAATACTGCTCTAGTAATAGACTGTCAACTGACTGGGCAGCACAAAAAATGGGGCTTCTTCAAAGAGCACTGCAAATACTGGAACACAGAAAACAATTGTTATAACAATGCTTCAAGATGGAAGGGCAGACACTTTTGAAATGAATAGGAAGCTAGAAAATCACAGAGAAAATAGAGAGTATAAAGAAGAAACAAATGGAAATTTTGAAATAAAAAACAATAGCAAAATTAACAGTTCACTAGATGGGCTCAATAGCAGCAGCATAGAGACAGCAGAGGAAAGAATCAATAAATGTGAAGATAGAAATTATCCAATCTCTGCACAAGAGAGAAAAAGATTTAAAAAGAGAAATAAACAGAACCTTAGATACCTATGGTGCAATGAACGTGTAATGTTCATGCCATAAGGAGTTCCAAAAGCAGAGCGGGATAACTGCAGTGCAGAAAAAAAAAATGAAGGAATAACTGAAAATATTTCTCAAAAGTGTCAAGTTAAATCAAGTCAGTACTTCCATGAGTAGAGGCTTTATATAGAAAGAAATATTATTGCAATAGAGAGAATGTGCTGATCCTAGAAATCTCCAACATCTCAAAATCATACAGAACAAAAGTCTTTTTTAATAAATAGATAGAAGAGGAGCAGGCAGAGATAAACAGCACCTTTGTCAGGAACGTTGAGCAAGCAATGGACAATGACCAGTGGGCCTGACAGGAAAAGGGGGTTGCTGTGGTCAGCTGATTCCAAGGAGAAGCTGACTGGTGAGGGTGAGTGGTCACATTTCACTTCATACGTGCTTGCTTGAGCTTGAGAGCAAGAATTCAGGGGCCTATAGGAAAGAGAGAAACTTTACTAAAGCTTGGTCAAGACAAAGCAGAGAGTAAGGAATAGATAATTGTGAGCACTTGGTCAAAATAAAAACACATAAAGAATTCAGAAGCTCAGCAAATTTGAAAGACTTCCATTTCCAACATTTCAGGCCCACTATGTAACATCTGCTGGAAACTTAAGAAAAATCTTGGGTTCAGCCATAGAAAACCAATGCATTGCCTATAGCTAAACTTGTAACATTATGGAAAAGACAAAAGTACATCTACAGAAAGCAGATCATGGGTGTCCAGGGGCTAGGTGTAAGGGGAGGGTACGACTCCAATGGGGTAATGTAATGGGATTATTTTGGCATGATGGGACTGTTCTGTATCCTGATTATGGTGTGGATCATACAATTTGATACATAGCATGTACATCACTGTACACCAAAGAAGTCAATTTTATTATCAATCAAAAAAGTAAAATAACATTTTAAATAGAAGATACCCAAAAGATATTGAAACGCATTAGTCATTAGGGAAGTGCAAATTACAACCAAAATAAGATACAACTATTTACACAGAGAATGAATTGAATGAAAAAGACTCAGACTGCTAGATATTGGTAAAGATGTGAAGCACCCAGGAGTCTGTGTACCACTAGTGGAGAGTGTCAATTCAGACAATTACCTTGGAAAATGGCCCGATGTTATCTAGAAAAGCTGAAAGCCCTACCACTTTGACCACATCTGAAGACCCTGTCATTTTGCTTTTAAAGATGTACCTGTTAGAGCAATAAGCCCTAAAAGACATACTCAAGAGCATATTTACATATGTGCATCATTACCAGGGCCACATTTTTCTGTGTACGATGTTCATTTTGTTGCCCACATTTTTTGAGGGGAAAATAAGGATGCACAGTATACCCAAGTGTACATGGGTACTACAGGGGTAGTACTAATGTTGTATCTATATGTTTTATATAGCTATGGAATAAGCATAAATAAACTAGAGTCCCATGTGTTTTGATTCCACTCATATGAAGATCAAAAACAAGCAAAAGTAGACTCTAGAGCAGTGATTTTTCAACCGGTGTGCTGTGGCACACTGCTGTGCCATGGGGGGATCATAGATGTTCCATGAAAAGTTTTAAAAATCATTTATTAAATAAGTTTTGAAAGAAGTTCAAAGCACAATAAGTATGTTCTTTCTTATTCTTTTTTTAAATCAACATAATTTAAGTCTGCCGTGGAAGCTTAACTATAGGTTTAAGTGTGCCATGAGATAAAAGAGGTTGAAAAACACTATTCTAGACCTTAGCAGGGCTCACCTCAATGAAAAAACTAAACTTAAACCCAAAAGTGATGGGTGGTTATCATTGCTGTCAGGAGAAAGGGTGTGTGATTAAGAATGTCAGGCCTGCCAGGGTTCTAGCAATGTTTGATTTCTTGACATAGGTGAAAGTTACGAGGATATTTACTTCATTAAAATGCTCTTTGTGGATCGTGCATTTTTCTATAAGTGTATGATTTCAAACTTTAAAGAATTAAAAAGCCATGGCCATAGTCAAGAAAAGACTAATGATCTCTAACAGTGAGAGTTATGCAGTAACTCTGGGCATAAGTTAATTCAGAATAGGCACAGAGTATATCTTAGAACACCAATGAAGCTAAATTCTCCTGTTTGGAAGGTAGGTTCAGATGGTAGGTCTCCTGAAGGAGAAAAGCAAGTTTGTCATCATTACACCACATGGAGCTCTGCCATCCTCACATCAGGGGATGGGGTCTGTGCGTGAGTTGCTCTGCAACCAAAGGGAGGGGGTGTGGACAGACAGACAACAGATAATGGTCATGTGGGTGGTAGGTAGGTGATAGACTCTCATACATATTGATAGTTCAAAGCCCAGGCACAGTCAAGATTAGTGAATTAGAAAAGAATGCCTTATTTCTTGTAGCTTAGATAATTTTATACAGACTTAATAATATCCAAATGTAAATTGTCCTAAGAAGGTCACAGGCAAAATACACAGACAACTGATAGGAAACATTATTAGATGCTCTAAGTACTGTGTGTCTTGAGTTGTAGTATCAAGTTCTCTCTTTTTCCTTAAGAACTGACCCCTGTCCATCCTGAAGACCTGGAACTGGAGAAGGTGGTCTCCTGAGGACCATCAGAGCCTGGCCTCCTCCTCTGGGTCTGTGATAAAGTCTGAACCAGTACAGCATGTTAGGCAAACAACAAGGCTCATGTAATGTTCAAGGCTACTTCTTCTAAAACCTCCATCTTCTCACCCTAAAGCTATTATTATTTTTCTTTATTTATGTTTACTTTTTTGAGACTAGAGTTTTACTTTGTTGCCCTGGGTAGAGTGCCGTGACATCATACCTCACAGCCGCCTCAAACTCTTAGGCTTGAGTGATCCTCTTTCCTCAGTCTCCCGAGTAGCCGGGACTAGAGTTGTCTGCTACAACACCCGGATAGTTTTTCTATTGGGTTCAAGCTCTTGCTCAGGCAGGTCTTGAACTCCTAAGCTCAGAGTTTCACTGGCCTCAGCCTCCCAGAGTGCTAGGATTACAGGTGTGAACCACTGCCTCCAGCCCTCAATCCTAGGGCTATTATGTTACCTGAGCATTTTTGTGTGTGTTGTCAGAATAAAGGGGAAATTTAGCTTTCAGCAAACACACATCAGGAGCAGTATTTCCTTATGGGAAAATTATCACTTACCGCTGGAAAGGAAAATGCAAGCACAGAAAAACGGTGCTGCAGGATGAGGAAAAGGCCGCCGGTCAGTGGCCTGCATTCCCAGCATGCATCAGGAAGCATCATTATTTCTCATCTCTAGCCATGGAGGTGAAAGGGTTATGGTGGTATTCATCAGTTAATTATGAAATGTAAGCTACAATACACGTGAGCCCCCACCACACCAAAGGAGCTCGGCCATGACCCAGCAAATACAGCGTAGCCAGAAAGACCCACCCATATGGGCAGTCATTTGTTAACATCCTTCATAGTTCAATATCCACACACATTTTGACCAAGCGATTCCACATGTGGGAATTTATCTTACAGAAATATTTGCTCAACCATGCAAGAATAAATGTACAAAGATGTTTGCTTTGTTACAGTGCAAACTTTTAATATATAACTATTAAGTACATAACTAAATAAGCCTAGGAGAGTTGATTCTCACTCTCTTCAATAGTTATGGTCTATAAAGTTGCCATGGATACTGAGTTAGTAAATTCTGAACCAATACAGAATTAGCCAGAGTAATGTTTCACCAAAATGTCTGGGTCTCATGGCCCAGCCAAGCCGGCACATGAAGTTAACAGCTGGGACCTGGGATTGGGTAGAAGGAAAACTTTAGCATGCCTACATACATTCTAACTAAAACAACATCAGCAGAATTAAACAACTGGAGACCACCCATTTGAGTAAATGGCCTCAGAGCACCACCCTTACTCTCAGGCATCATCCTTGGCACCTCTCAGAATTCATCATCTACCTGACCTCTGAAGTCCAGCTTCTTCCTCACACCTCACCTCCCATCCCCATGTGTCAATCACTAAACCCCGTCAATTGTGCTTTTAAAGGCTGCTTGGAGCTGTCTCTTCCTCTCTATCTGCTGGGCTAGCCCAGATGCTCACCCATCACTAAGTCCAGTCTTGCCCCACCTAAAATCCTCTCCTCTTTGCCTAAGGAATAACCAATGTAAAACTCAACTCTCATTGTTGTTTAAAAGCCAATAATAAGTAAAGCCCATACCAGATCAACCAAGGCTGCATGGGCTCTGGCCTAGGACAACATAGGTGCCCCTCAGTCCCACCATCTCACATTGATGCATCTATAAAAATAGGCACTTGTGGGTCTATGGATTATTATATTTCATATCTCTGAGTGACGGGGTATTAAGCTATTCTGTGTTGCTATAACAGAATGCCTGCGGCTGGGTAATTTATAATGAAGCAGGTTTATTGGCTCACGGTTCTGCAGGCTGACCCAGAAACATGCATCAGCATCTGCTTCTGGGAAAGGAATCACAGAGTTTCCAATCAAGCCAAAAGATGAAGGGGGAGCAGGTGTGCCCATCTCCTTTAAATAACCAGCTCTTACGTAAATTAACACAGTGAGAATTCACTCATTCTTGCAGGGAGGGCACCGAGCCAGTCATGAAGGATCCGCCCCCATGACCCAAAACACCTCCACCAGGCCCACCTACAACACTGGGGACCGAATTTCAACATGAGATTTGGAGGGGCCAAATATCCAAACCCTACCAAATGGATTACATGCTCCTTCCTGGAACACCTGCCCTGATTCTCGTATCCCATCTGGCTACATTTTCACTGGCCTTGAAGAAAGCTCAGGTGTCAACCTTTAGAACAGCAACCCCTAGCTTACCTGGCACCTCCTTCCCTCCGTACTTTAAGAAGCCTGTGCTTGGCTGAACCAACCCATCCACCTGGTAGAGCATCCCTGCCTTTCCCCGCCATGTACCGTGTCTCCAAAGGGGCCGACAGAGCACAGGCCCTGGCACATACTGGCTAACCAATAACTATTTCCTAAACCAAACCTTCCTTTCTACTTCCTCTTCTTCTAGCATAAAAAAGTATGAGTACATACTTTTACCATGAAAAAGCTTACCATCACTAACATACAACTCAGTCAGTTGAGAAACTTGCTTTCAGTCTCAAACTCAGTCAAATCAAACTCAATCTCAAACTCAGTCAGTTTGAGAAACTTGCTTTCAGTCCTATTAATTAAAAAGAAATGTGAAAGCACAAGGAATCAGAAAAGAAGATTTTAGGAAAGAAAAACCTAATACCAAATTGCCTAATCTCCTGGAGGTTCTCTGCATGTCTCTCCTAAAGTCCTCTCAGTGTTTGACTGTTACGGTGAAAATAATTTCTGTACAACAGCATGAGTTATGCTAAGTGTGTAGGGGCCTTGGTTTCCAAGGACACCTCATCAATGGTACATGAGGAAATGTATCGTTAAACCTAAATAGACCAAAATGTAGCTAAAGCCAACAGTTCTCAGGCTCCTTGACAAAATGTGGATAAGAGATAAAAAGAATGCTTCTTCTGTGTGCTTTTTGCCACCTTGGTGCATCATGAAGCAGTTCATGGACAGGCCAACTTGTGAGTTGAAGACAGTTTGCGATCCTTGAGATGGATCGTGCTGCTCTTGCTCTCTAAGGGGGGGGGGGATTCTCAAGATTTAATGAGCAGAATGAGGAAAAAGAGCTGTATTTACTGAAACTCTGCCATGTGCCAGGGAGGAATCTAGATTGATTCAGAAAGGTTAATTAACTTTCTCAAGGTCATGAGACTGTTAATCAGCAGAGACGGGACTGTTTGCTTAGCTGACTGGTAACAATCTGCTCTAGGCACTGCTCAGTCAAGGATTCTTTTAGAATCTCTCCATATGGTCCTCATTGTTGGTTACACTAAAAGGAAACCATGTCTTCCACAAAAACGTTGACAACGGAGCTACCATTTGATTACCATAGGTCATCGTTGATTTCATCTTCCCAAACCGTTACAATAACACGCCACATTCTTCTCCCAATTACTTCTAATTTAGTCTTTCCACCTCACAGGAAAAGAGCCCAAACTCTATAAAATTACTCCCAATTTCCAGCTTTTTACAGCACAATTTCTCTATTTCACCCACCTGGTCTCTGCACCGTCCCAACCTTGGTAAAGTTAGTGGATTTTACCTGTTTCTCTTAACAGGGATGTAGAACTAAGTTCCAGTGCAAATTCCAGGGCAGTTTTCAAATGTACAGTTTTTACAGCAATCTCATTTTCATTTTTGAAAACTTCAGCAACATCAATAAGTTTATGACCTAGAATAATAATTGCTAAAAAAATTATTTAGGTACTAAAGGTATGTGTTGTAAGTCACAAATCCTTATTCCGGGTTTGAGTGATACTGATGATACTGAGAGTCCATTTGCAGAGAGAGAAAGAACTACTGTATATCCATCTGGCAATAAAACTAGATGGAACAGAAATAAATTCTAAAAATTGTCACATTGATTCACTTTCCTGGGCAGAACACAGTCTCCTGGGTAGATAGATTCTGGACATCTGTTTGGCTCTAGTAAAGGGTTGTCATACATTGTAGAGAATATTCCATTTTTAAAGTAATTTAGGTTCACTTTATTAGTTAGCATGAATAATATCACCATAGATTTTTGTTATGGTTTTCTTATGAGATTTTCAGTTTTATTTCATTTCACTCTGGCAATAATTTCACTGTTTTGACAGATGACAGGGGAAGTTAGTTTCTTCCTTCCTGACACACTCAGCATTGCAGGTTCTGACTGTGAGGCTTCCAGCCAGTGTCACTGACTGCAGTTACAACTCCTGTCTCTTCTCAACCAGTTTTGGATATAGGAACATCCTGGAACAACATCAGAAGACAGAGATGGGGGCAGCAGGCTCCTTAATCACTTGTCAGTTTTCAGAGAAACAGGAAAAATGGCATGAATTTTTTTTTTTAAGACAAAGTCTCACTGTGTCACCCTTGGTAAAGTGCTGTGGTGTCACAGCTCATAGCAACCCTAGACTCTTTGGCTCAAGTGATCCTCTTGGCTCAGCCTTCCCAGTAGCTGGGAATACAGGCACCCACTACGACTCCCAGCTATTGATAGAGATGGGCTTTCACTCTGGCTCAGGCTGGACTTGAACTAAACAATATGAATTTGAACATGCCATACTGCACTCTGCTTATAGAAGTCCCAGCTGGGGAGCGTGGCCATCCTGGCTAGGCAAGGCAAGGTGAGGAGGAATGGCTAGGAAGTCCCAAGGGACAGGGGACATGCAGAAGGTGGTTGTGTGGGATTCTGTGAGAAAAGAGCATGGAGACACTGAGGGTGCACATGGGGTTCCAGGCCCTCCACAGGGCATGGTCGGGGTGGGCTGTGGGGGACAGTGCTGAGGGACCACACCTGTTCAGTCCAGGGAGCCTGGCTAGAGCAGGATGGCTCCTGGAGTGGAAAAAATTAGATGTGGGACTCACACAGCCCTGGCCACAGGCAAGCTGGCATTTTCTACCCCCTTAGGATGGATGCAGCGAGGGTGTCAGCAATGGGTGCTATAGGCCCCTCGAGCACCCCAGTCTGCATCTGTTCTAGGCAGGACATGGTCACCCCTACCTAAGGGTGCTGCACGCATGTGGCATCTCTGCCCAGTGAGGCCCAGCCTTTACGGTATCAGACCAGGCCCGCCATGGTGTAACCCCCATGCTGCTGAGTGGGTGTCTTTCAGCTGGGAAGTCCATACGGCAGAGGAGACGAGCTCTGGATGATGGAGAGAAAGGGTGGAAATATGTTTAGCTCAGAGAGCATTTTACTGAAAGTAAGAAAAGCCATGGGACAGAGCTCTGGGAGGGAGGGCTATTAAGGTGGGATGAGAAGCATCCCCAAGAGTCCTAAATGTGAGAGAAATAGGACTGATGCCAAGGGGGAAGTCAAACGCAAGCCTCACTGCCAGAGCTGGGAATGGACTGAGGGGGGCAGTCAGAGCCTCACCCAGAGACAAGAAGCTGTCGGGGTGTCCACCAGCCTGATCCAGAGGGTCCTTCCTGCATATTTTCTGTTGATTCTATAACGAATTACCACGAATTCCATGGATAAAATCACACACATTCATGATTTTATGCTTGTGTAGGTTAGACTTCTGTTAGCATCTCCCTGGGTTGAAATAAAGGTGTCAACAGTCCTGCGTGACCTTCTGAAGGCTGTAGGGGAAAATTCGCTTCCAGGCCTCTCCTGCTGGCAGAGACCACTCGCGTGGTGGCTCACAGCCTGTGCCCCTGCTTCAAGGCCAGCTTCCTGATGGCCTTCCACAGCCATATCTCTTTCTGACCACAGCCAGGAAATGCTTTTCTCTTTTAAGGACCCTTGTGATTAGATTGGGCCCACCTGGACATGCCAGGGCTTTCTCCCCATTTCAAGGTCCTCAATTTAATCACATCTTCAAAGTCCCTTTACCACATCTGCTCACCAGTCACAGACTCCAGAGTGAGGGGTGTGGGGATCTCTGGGGGCCATTATCTCCCTGCCACACTTCACTTTTCAAATAAGTATCCAAAGCTAAGATTGTAATTTCAGGGAGAATCTACAGGAAGCTTCAGCAAAAATCTCTCCTGAAATGGCTCTGCTTTTCACAGGGTCACAGGGGAGTGGGAGACAGACAGTCAGCATGTCCCCAGAAAGGAAATGAGGGCTGCATCTCTGCAGACCTCTCCACTGCCAGGGGTGGTCAGGGCTGCTTCTCTTGCCAGGTTGACTCTACACTCAGCTTGTGGCTGGGCCTGCACACTAGTCACACTTGTTTTTATTGAGGACAAGATGACAGGTGCACTTGGACAAGGGGACATTTTCCACAGTGAAAGAGTAGGGTGCAAGTTGTCACACAGGGCTCTGCTTTAGCAGCAGAAAGAACACCCCTCTCCTCGTGCTATCTCAGCTCCTTGGTGTTGATGGCAGAAAACAGCCAGAGAATAGGAGCCTGGCCTCAGAGGTCACTCACTGTCACATCTATCTGCCTCAACCTGATGCCAGGTGCTATCTTCAGGAAGCCACTTATGCAATGTGTCTGGTCTGAATGTCACTTTCACCTCTTGACAGCCAGCTTTGTGACAAGAGCTATCTACCTGTAGTCCCCCATATGTTGCAGTCAGAGTGCTGGGAGTTGGATGTACTCATTTACATTTTTTGTGAGCATGGTTTACATGTTTTGAATACGTTTTATAAGTCCTTCCAACCTGTTGAAAGAGGCATAAAAAGTATAAATGTTGACAGTTCTACGGATGAGAAATCAGAGGCTAAGTGAATTTTAGGGTCGTTCAAGGTGACAGAGTAATCTGAGGAGCAGCCAGATGTCAAACACACATTTTTTGGTGCCAACTCCCAAGTGTCCTCTCTGTAGCAGGCAAATAATGGCCACCAAAGAGGCCCACATCCTAATCCCTAGAACCTGGCATTACGATAGCTCACATGGTAAGAGAGACTTCACAGATGTGATTTAGATAAGAATCTTGAGATTAGGATATTTTCAGTGTCATCACAAGGTACTTAGAAGGGACAGGTAGGAGGGCCAGCACAACTAGTGATCATCACAGTGGTGTGGGACAATGAGCCAAGGATGCAGCAGTGAAATTGGCTCTCCCCTGAGGCTCTCGGAGGAATGCAATCATGGCAACAAGCTCAATTCTCCCAGGCAAACCCATTTTGGACTTCTAACCTCAAGAACAGAAAGATGATAAATGCATCTTGTTTAGGCCACTCGCTGTGGTAATTTGCCAACATACCACTGTCCCTTGTTGTATACTAGGTCAGATCTTACCACTAAGCCCTAGAGACACACAGCAAATTGCATGTCCACTTTGGAAGACCTCGAGGACATCACCACTTAACATGCTTAAACTTGAGTCCTTTCAGCTTTCTTGCCAAGCCTGCTGCCTTTCCTGCGGTCCCCACCTCCACAAAGGCTACACACCTATCAATTTGGCCAGATTCTGTCCTTCCACTCACCCTCCATATGAGTAGGGGTATTTATTTAAAAGAAAGATCTGTTCAGCTATGAGTCCCATCTTCTAATTTTATGATCTCATAACTTCCCCATTCATATCCTGTATTGTTTTCAGGGTCAGGATACAGAGCCAGCTGATCAGTCCCCCACGCTGATTGCAAAATGGTACCTATCAAGTACATCACCTCCACCTAATGACTAGAACCCTTGCTCAGCATGTGGACCTGGCATTTTAAGCTCCCACCAGCAGCTTCTTTCACCATGTCTGGATCATTTTCAGTTTCCTGCACGTAATTAAAGCATTGTTAATCCAAGTGGATTCTCAGTCAGATGGTTTTTGCCATGTCAGGCATTCTCTGCCTAACACATGTCTCCAAGAACTTGGCCACATCAGCATACAATTGGTAGCTGCCATAGGTGCAGGATCTTGACAGGTGGGCACTGAGGACACATCTGAAGAAGCTAACACTTTCAGTGCAGCCACTGGGCTGTATCACCAGTGATGAATGGGCATCACTGCCTTTGATGGTCAGGAGAGCACTGTAGACATGGCTGCCAGCTCCTGCTGTCACCAATGCTGCCCCTGCCCTGTAATGGGACAGCAGCTGCTCCTATCCATGGAAAGCCCATGTTTCTCCTTCTTATGCCACCTGTAACAGAGGCAAAGTCCTGAAAAAGACAAAGATGCTTTAAAAATGTCTCTTTCTAGAAATTAAAATCTATATCCTTGCCAAGGGCCAGTAATCAGAGGGGCAAGGGAATACTATTTGGAATACTATTTGTTCTTTTTACCACAGGAGAAGGCTCAATAGAATTGTCCAGACATAGATCAGGGATCATTTTGGGGAGTCAGGACCATCAACTACAGTTAAACAACAATAGTCTGAAGCTGAATCTCTACCCCTTTAAAAGCTCCATCTTTCTGCTTATAGTTAGGTGATAGTATTTTTCTAAGACAGGAAACGGCCATCCTTCTCATTTGCCAACAAAGTAATAAATCTCTTTTTCTTTCTCTTCAAATCACTTGTCTTCATTCTTCCTTCCACCTGAAGGACAAGTCCCAGACTTTCAGTAACACACCGTCTCCGTCTCTCTTTCTTCCTCCCTTCTGCTCAACTACCATTATGCTGTTTCTCTCTGTTATTGGCATCATTTTTCCCCAATGTTTTAACATAGTTTTTAAATGAGGATTAATTTCTAATTTTTATAAAATATAACTAAAATAAATAGCTTTTATAAAACAAATAACTAAAAAAAAATCTCCCTTGATTCTCATTTCCGGCCAGGCTGCTTCCTCCTCCTGTTCACACCAAACTTCTCAGGAACTTCTGTCCTAGTGCCTCCAACTCCCTCCTCATACACACTTTTCTACCCTCTGTGATCTCATTGGCCTCCTCTGCTGTGCAGGGAGAAAACACTGGGGAGGCTAACTCTGTTTTCTAAAAGCACTTCTTTTTTGATCTTTCATAAAATGACAACATGGTTGATCACTCCTCCTTCAGGTAACCCTCTCCTCCTTTGGTTTCTGAGATTTCCAGTGCCCTGGTTTTCCTCCTGACACTCTGAACCCATCTTTCTAGGCTATTTCTCCTTTACCCATCCACGAAATACTGGGTTTTCCTAATAATGAGTCCATAGATCTCTTTGCTTCTCATCTTACTCTTACTTTCTTCATCAGTCTTATCCACACCCATAAATTTAATTGCCACCACTATAGACACGAATCACAACTATCTTATTTCATTTTATTTCACTTCATTATTTCTGTTGATTTCATTTCATTATTTAATATCATTTCATGTCATTATTTCATTTCATTTTTGAGACAGGGTCTCACTCTGTTGCCCAAAATGTAGTGAGTGATAGTGACCATACTGCAGAGGAAATAACTTGAAAACATAACAAAATGTTTTTCTCTTTCCCTATCATTTTGGGAACTGAAAACTGCATCCCTGCCTCCAGCCAGTGGTGGGGAGGGGCAGAGAATGTCTCTTGGTCTTTGCACCACAAGAGGTAGCTCAAGGGAATCATCTGGACAGAAGTCACCACTTACTTCCTTCTCACACCTAAGGTGACTAGACGTCCCACTTTTGGCGGGATAGTCCTGATTTTTAACAATTTGTCCCACATCCTGAGGCATTTTTAAAAAGTCCTGATTTTTGGAAAGGATGCATGACAAGCTAGGGAACAGTGGGAGAATGGGAAGGGAATATATGGTCTTCGGCTGCTGAAAAGGTTAATGTAACCCCATTTGGGAATGAAGAGATTAATGTAACTTCATTTGGAAATGAAAAGGCTAATGTAAACTCCCTACTCCCCTCCTGGGCAAGGTATCAGAAGGAGACTGGCTCCCTCCCTTGCTTCTAGGCAAGGACAATGAGCTCAGTAGTAGCCAAACTGTCTGGAACAAATAAGTAGCC
>CAUYTI010139252.1:0-42121 GCA_963575145.1 Galago senegalensis | reverse complement strand
ACTGAGTTCATCTTTTATTCCATGATGGTCTGAGAAGATGCAATAAATAATTTCTATTCTTTTAAATTTGCTGAGGAATAATTTCTATTCTTTTATTTGCTGAGGTTAGACTTCTGACCTAAGATGTGATCAATTTTGGAGTATGTTCCGTGGGCTGATGAGAAAAATGTGTATTCTATTTTGTTAGGATGAAATGTTCTGTAGATGTCTGTTAAAGCCAAATGTTGTATGGTTAAGTTTAAATCTAAAATTTATTTGCTTAACTTCTTATTGGAGGATCTATCCTACACTGCCAAAGGAGTGTTGAAATCTCCTACTATGATGGAGCTGGAAGAAATCAAGTTGCTCATGCCTGTTCCAGTGTCTCTTATAAATTAAGGTGCATTCTGGTTGGGTGCATAAATATTAATAATTGAAATCTCATCATATTGAGTATTACCCTTAATGAATATAAAGTGACCATCTTTATCCTTGCTTACTTTTGTTGGTTTAAAGCCTATTGTATCTGTGAATAAAATTGCAACACTTGCTTTTTTCTGCTTTCCATTTGCCTGGAATATAGATGACCATCCCTTCACCCTGAGTCTATATTTGTCTTTTAAAGTAAGATGAGCTTCTGTATACAGCAGATGTCCAGTCTGAGTTTCTGTATCCAATTTGCCAATCTGTGCCTCTTTAGAGGACAATTTAAGCCATTCACATTGATTGAAATTATTGATAAGCCTGTTAAAATTTTGGGTATCGAGTTGCTCTAAAGTCCAGTGGACATTTTTAATCCTTTCACCACTGTGAAAATTGGAATATGGTCTAAAGTTTCTGAGTGAGTTTACTTTTGTGGTGGAGGATTTCACTGGTCATTATGGAAAATAGGTCTGAAAATTTCCTAGAGAGCTGGTTTAGTTATGGCAAATTTCTTCAATATGTGGATGTCATTAAAGTATTTCATTTCTCCATCATGGATGAAACTCAGTTTAACTGGATACAGGATCCTGGGTTGAAAGTTGTTTTGTTTTAGGAGATTAAAAGTTGATGACCACCCTCTTCTAGCCTGAAAATTTCAGCAGAGAGATCTGTGGTCATTCTAATATTCTTCCCCTTATAGGTTATGGTTTTCTTACATCTGGCTGCTTTTAGAATTTTCTCTTTCATATTAACTTTAGTGAAGTTAATTATGATCTGCCTTGGGGATGTCTTATTCAAGTTGAGGCATGCTGAGGTCCTGCAACTGTCTGACATCTGAATTTCAGAATCTCTTAGCATATCTGTAAAGTTCTCTTTCATAATTTCATGAAGAAGTGCCTCTGTGTTTTGTGAAGCAACTTCGTCACCCCCGGGGATTCCTATAAGGCAAATATTAGTTTTCTTCAAATTATCCCAGAGTGCTCTGAGAGAATGATCCATTTTTGCTTGCCATTTCTCTTCCCCTTTGAGTGTTTGGGCACATTCAGAAGCTTTGTCTTCAGTGTCAGAGATCCTTTCTTTTGCCTACTCCATTCACTCTTGCCTCAATGTGTCAAAATCTTTGGTCATTTTATCTTTGAAATCATTCAAATTTTGAGACATCTTTCAAATGATTCCTTGAAATTCTGATTCCCTCCTTTCCTCCAATCTGTTGATTTTATTTGCTATACAAACTCTAAACTCGATTTCTGATATCCTTCCTTGAGAGGGTTGATATACTCTGTTTATTCATGTTATTGGAGTTTTTCCACTGATTCTGCCTCATGCTTAATTTACACTGTTTGGCCAGATGAGCAGATAAAGATAAGTTGGGTTGGGGCTCCAGGAGTAGTGATTAACGAGCCCTTTGCCCAAAGGCTGGGACTGGTGTCTATACCTTTTCTCTTAGAACTTTGCCAATGACCTGTACAGTGGTACAGCTGAGAAACTGGGGGCCTCCTTGGTTTGATGGGGCTAAGTCATTCTGTCTTGTTTTCAGCTATTCTCCGTTCTACCCTAGCAAATCAGTTACTCTGGGATGAAATCTCAGCTGTGGAGAAATACCAGCAATTAAATCACCCTGATCCTCACAGGCAACAATTGGAATAGGAAAATAACACCTTCCCACAACCACACACCCAGAGTACCACTTTGGGTAGTCCTCTGGTAATTGGCCCAGTTCAAGAGTTCAATCAATTGACCCAGTCAGCCTTGGTCTAAGGTGGGGGAGTTCAAAAGGTCTCTGACAACTAGATAGCAGGGGTCTGCTGGTAGCTCAGGTATGACTTGCTCCAGTACTCCATGAGGTCAGAAAGACCAACCCAGCAAATAGATTAGTCTGGGAAGGTTGATGTCTCCTTTCCCACCTTGCACCTCTGTCATACCCAGTCACTGGTAACCCCACAGGGCTGTGACCCAGTTCTCCCCAATGAGCAGATTCCCCAGGGGTTTAAGCCTGCCTGAGTCAGAGGAAGATCTTTGTCTCCTCAGCCAGGTTGATGTTCTCGGCCACTATCTGGCAGGGGGATGTGAAGTCTGACAACATTGAGTGCTTAATGGAGGCTGGGGCGGTTCACTTAGTTCCAGCCCCACCCCTGATTGATGTTGCTGGCAGAACAGCACAACTTCACAGAGTTTGTTTCTGCCCTGCTATCAGACACTGCTTGAAGTGATAGAAACCATGACTCAGTTCCAGGCAGTGGCAAGCAATTAGAGCTCACCCTGAGCTGTCATTTCCAGCCTCTGCCTGCCTGCATTTGGCTCAGCTATGCTCCCCTAAGGGCTGGGTGCATCTTAGCCTCAATAAAGTAGTCCTCTGGCTCAGCCCCACCCTGAGAGCAGTCCTCTGGGTCCCTGCCATGGGAGTAAAGCAGTCCTCTGGTTCAGCCCCGTCCTGGGAGTATGCCAGCTCTGTGCACGCATATTCTAGTTGCTGTGTTCCTTTTCCTCACATCCCAGATCCATCTGCCAGTGGCTGTCACTGGAGAAGGTGCCTGGCTTCCTCTGGTTGCCCAGAGTCTTTCTGGGATAGCTCCAGGGGCATGAGCCTTATTGTTCCCACTGCTGTTGCTTTTCTGCACCTGGGGGCACCACTACTGCTCCTGTATGGTTCCCTCTCAGCTGACCGTCCTCTCCTTACTTCTGTACCACAGAATGAGCATAGCCAAGCAAGGGCCCTTTCCCTTTCCACACCTCTCGAGAAAATGCCCAAGAATCTGGACTCCATAGAGGACAGGCTTCCAGACCTCAAGGTGAGAGTGGAAGGGAGTGCTGGGAGTTCAGAGTTGCAGGTAGAGAGTATATACAGTTTTATGCCTCACAGGAGAGTGCCATGGCACCCTAGTATGTGTAGGAGGTCCAGTTTTTAGAGTGTCTTTCCCGTGGGATGGAATGGGAGGACATTTGAACTCTACTTGCTTGTTTGTATGAAGCTTACTGTGAACTCTTCTCATGCGACAGGGGACTCCTGTCCACTTGGCAATGGATTCAGTACCTTTGTTTATATTTGTGGGGTCACACCTCGCCTCAGCAGGGTTGATTTGTGTTCTTCAACCTTCTCTCTTGGCTTTGCACCAAACCATCGGCTTACTTGCTAAACTTCTGTCTTTTAACTCTCCTTCTGGATGGGAGCCTCTGTGGAAAGCTGGCTGCAGTCCACCATCTTACCTCCACCCCCTTCACAAATGATTCTTAATTAGACTAAATAGCATCTTTACAGCTCACGAAACAACAACCAACACAAATAGACAACCTTCAGAATGGCAAAAGATATTTGCATATTATGAATTGGACAAAAGCTTGATAACTATATGTACAGAAAACTCACACAATCAACAAAAAAGGAGACAACAATCCCATATATCACTGGGAAAGAGACATGAATGATCTAAAGAAGACAGATGAATGACTAACAATCATATGAAAAAATGCTCCCTAATTACCAAAGAATTACAAATCAAAACCATCCTGCACCTAACCCAGTGAGAAGGTCCCACATCACAAAGTCTCAAATCTGCAAATGCTGGCGTGAATGGGGGGGGGGGAAGGGAACACTTTTATGCTGCTAGTGGGACTGCAAACTAATACATTTTTGTAAGGAAATATGGAGAATCCTCAAAGAACCCAAATTAGACTTCCCATTTTATACTGCAATCCTATTACTGGGCAGCTACCCAGAAGGAAAAACAAAACAAAGAAAAACACTTTATCATAAGGACATTTACACTAGACTATTTATCACAGATCAATTTACAATTGCCGAAATGTGGAAACAACATAAGTGCCCACCAACCCAGGAATTGATTAACAAATTGTGGTATTATATACCATGGAATACTACTCAGCCATTAAAAGAAATGGAGACTACATGTTTTTTATTAATCTGCATGGAGGTAGAACATCTTCTTAGCAAAGCATCACAAGAACTAAGAAGGAAGAATTCAATATACTCAATTCTAATATGACCTCAGTAGATTATTTAATATAAGGTAGCAGGTAGGGGAATGAGGGAGCAGGTAGAGAGGTGAGAGAGTGGGATGGAGGTCATGGTGTATGGCACGCCTTTTAGAGGCAGGACACAATTATAAGAGGGATTTTACCTTACACATGCAATCAGTGTAACTTAATTCTTTGTATCCTCAATGAATCCCAAACAATAATAAAAAAAAGTCCTAAACAATACAGTTATGAAAGAGAACGAAATAAAGGGTATCCAAACATACTCATTTGCCAAACATGAGTATGCCAAACATACTCATGATCTGATGTTATATATAAGAAATCCTAAGGACTCTTTCAAGACTCTTGGAATTGGTAAATAAATTCAAGTGAGGTATCAAGTCACAAAATCAATGTACACAAATGCATTATGTTTCTATACAGTATAAATAGTTAACACTAAGAGTCAAATCAAGAACTCAATATCATTTTCAATAGCTTAAAAGAAAATAAAATGTCTAGGAATATATTTAACAATGGAGGTGAAAAATCTCTACAAGGAGAACTACAAGACACTGATGAAAGAAATCATAGAAACAGCAAATGGAAAAACATCCATGCTCATGAACTGGAAGAATTAATATTGTTAAAATGGACATGCTGCTCAAAGTGATTTACAGATTTAATGCAATTCCCATCAAAACACCAACATCATTTTTTAAAGAATTAGAAAAAACAATCCTAAGCTGTATGTGAGAAAAAAAGGTCCTGATAGCTGAAGTAATCCCAAACATAAAGAGCAAATAGAAGACCTCACATCACCAGACTTCAAATTATTCTACAAGGTTATAGTAACTAAAGGAACATGTTACTAATATAAAAAGTAGAAACACAGATTAATGGAATAGAATAGAATTCCAAGGAACTGATTTTTGACAAAATAGACAAAAATATACACTGAGGAAACGAATCCCTATTTCAGTGCTGGGAAAATTGCAAGGTAGAAGGATGAAACAGGATTCCTATCTCTCACCCTATGCAAAAGTTAACTCATGATGGATTAAAGATTTAAATGTAAGACATGAAATAATAACACTGGAAGAAAACTTAGGAAAAACTCTTTTGGACATTGGGCTGGGCAAAGAAATTTGAGTAACACTATGAAAGCAAATACATCACCAACAAAAATACATTAATGGTACTAAATCAAACTAAAATGCTTCTGTACAGGTAGGGAAATAATCAATTGAGTAACTAACCAACCTACAGAGTGGTAGAAAATATTCACAAACTACCCATCTTACCAAGGACTCAAATCAAGAATCTACTTCAACATATCGGTAAGAAAAAAAAAAGAAAGCATTAATATGTTGGCATAAACAGATGATAGTTTTTTTGAAAGAAGATATAAAATTGCAACAAATATAGAAATAATTGTTGAATATCATTAATCATCAGGGAAATGCAAATTAACACCACAATGAAATGCTACCTTACCCCTGTCAAAATGGCTTTATTAAAAAATCACAAAACAATATATATTGGCACAGATGCAGAGACAAGGGAACACTTACATACATTGGTGAGATTATGAAACCTATAACCACTACAGAGAAGACTATGGAGATGTCTTATAAAACTAAACGTAGATCAACTATTTGATTCTACAATCTTGCTACTGAGTATCAACTCAGGGGACAAAGTCCTTATATCAAAATGATAGCTTCACTTATATGTTTATAATAGCACAATTCACAATAGCAAAGATATGAAATCAACCTAAGTGCCCATCAGCGGAGTATATAAAGAAAATGTGATGTACATATACTATGGACCGCTGCTGTGCCATAAAGAGCAATAGGGTAATGTTTTTGGAGCAACTTGAATAAAATGGAGACCATTACCCTAAGTAAAATTACTCAGGATAAAGCTTAATAATTCTACTTGTTCTCATTATCATTGGGAGATAAATGATGGGTATATATGGTCATGCAAAGGAGTATAATGGAGTATTTCACTCCATTATATAATTATATAATGGAAGGGAGTGAAATATCAAAAATATCTCCCATTATCAATTGGGAGATAAATGATGGGTATATATGGTCATGCAAAGGAGTATAATGGAATATTTCACTCCATTATATAATTATATAATGGAAGGGAGTGAAATATCAAAAATTATCTGTTGAGTACAATGTACATTATGTGAGTGATGGGTACCCTAAAATTTCTGACTTCATCACTGTACAATTCATCTGTGTATAAAAAACACCTTTACCCCCTAAATCTACAAAAGTAAATTTAAAAAGCATTTGGATGTGGTTCATTGTGGTCTTGTGACCTATCCACTACATTTTAAAATTAAATATTAACCATAATGCTCATCTAGAAGAAGCCAAAGGAAAGAGGAAAGTGTTAAATGTGTGTGTATATATATGTAAAAATAAATATATATAGGTAAATATACAGCAGTATGCATAATCTCTCTCTCACATACATTTATGCAAACACTTAAAGCCTTACACACATGTAAATTCCTCTTTCTATAAGTAGCTTAGGTTTGTATTTATTTATCACTTCCTCTTTCTATCACTCATTGCAGGCTTCCTTTGCCCTAAGCCAATACCTCAGTTTATCACTATTTTTTTACCTATGAGAGTTAAACTCATTTTTGAAACGTTTACACATTTAGATACTCTATTTTCATTAATTTGATGTGGTTTTTACTGAATGTTTGCTATTATATATGATAGGAATCAGGAAAGCCCATGTGAATCCTCTCACTTCCAGATGTAGACCTCCTAGAACAATCCAATTTCTTCCTTATAATGGAACCTAGTCCTACTAAACAGTAGTCTTTGTGTTCTATGTATTGAAAACCAGTAAAAAAAAAAAAAAAGACAGACACAAATACCCAAGAAATTTAAGCTTGAAATAAGAAATTGTGAAGTCATTCAAACAATGGTAAATGATTCCAGATACGTATGGGAAACTTTTGCTGGAAATGCTCTGTACTAAACATGTACAGTGTCTCTTACTTTCAGAATATTAACCATGATGTATTCTGAATTTTGTATTCATTACTATTAAACTTTTAATGTTGTTTTATTATAACCCTAGCTTTGGAGTCAGAAATATCAAACAAAAAACATGTAAACTAATAATAAATATCTTTAAAAAAAAGATGGAAATGGAACACATTATTCTTAGTAAAACATCATAAGAATGGAGAAGCAAGAATCCCATGTACTCAATTCTGATATGAGGATAATTAATGACCTAGTACATGGTGGAGGGTGGGGGAAAGGGAGAGCAGAGGGAGGGAAGGAGTGGGGTCACTGTGTGACACACCTTTTGGGGCTGGGACACAGTTATAAGAGGGACTTTATCTAACAAATACAATCATTGTAACCTGGTTCTTTGTACCCTTAATTAATCCCCAACAATAAAAAGGGGGAAGCTCAACATAGCAAAAAGTAAAATTGTGTTACAATTTTGGTGTTAGAGAGTAGAACGAATACCTGAATTTAAAATATATAGGGATTTAGGGCAACTCTGTTATCTGTGAAAAGCTTGTCTATTGGAAATTGCAATTGATCCCTCTAATTGACAGCCATCCTATTTGGGCAGCCTTAAAAGTCACAGGGAGGAATATACTGGATTCTACCAGAAACAAAACTTAAATAATGACCAAACAAGCAATTAAATAATAGTGATTTTTGATTACTAAAATGGTATGCTAGTTTACAAAGAATAATATTAGCAAATTGCATTTTATGAAATCTGACTTTTTTAGTTAAAAATCAGAATTTGAGAAAATGAATATATTGAGTTTGAAATGTGTATTTTTTGAGGAAAGTACAAATTTTGTTCATGTTTTAGATTAAGAGGATTAAAGATAACATATGTTACAGCAAAATAACACTAATGATAATTTATATAATAATTTCCAAATGTGAGTATAAACATTTTTTTGCATGGGGTTTTCTTGAATTGGGATATGCTAATTATCTATATGTTCCAATGGATACGTGATTTAGTTATTACAAACCAACCTTAAAGTTGCTTTGTTATTACTCTTGAATATCCTTAGATACCTAGTAAACTTAAAGGTATTAGTTACTTTTGAATATCCCTAAACATTAAATGAACACAAATGAGAATGAAAGAATAGCCTTCAATTAGGAGACAAAAGGGTACATTTTCTAATACAAAAGTATGTCCCAGAATTACTGATCAAATGTGCCACCAGCCCAGCACATTGGCTAATGGTTTTGATTACTGAATTCTAACAAATAATGTGGTCATTAAAAAGCTTAATTGCCTATTGTTATGATACCAGTATGAAGAGCCTGAAAGCATACTAGTTGCTTTCAGGTCATTTGAAAATTGCAGCCATCAAATATTTAAGTACAGTTGAGTTTTCCTTTCCAGGCTTTTCTTACTGGATTTTCAATTTTAAAACATATTTCACATTAACATCATTGCAATTTTTGTAAAATGTATAGTTTCCAAGTACCAACTACTTAGAAATTTGCCACTTACCATAACTAATGCCAAAATGAATTTCAATCAAATGCTTGACTTCTCAATGATCTACTGTTTCTATATTATACTATAGATTCTCTCAGTTATATTACGGATTCCAGGAAAGGGAAAAAGTAATAAATGCAAACTTCACTGCTCTCAGGTATTCGTGAGTTTCCTTTTGCCTCTTAAATGTTATAATGTAGACGAAAATGGTGTCATAAAAATAGACAGATCTTGCAAAACCAACAACATTCTATTGAAATGCAAAACACGAATTCTGCACTGAGTATAGAGACCCTACACCCACTGCCACACCTGGCCATCTGTATGAAGCCTTATTAGAGGACTTAATCTCTCATGTCTCCACTTTCTCATCCTAAAATGAAAGGTGCACCTTTAGAGACGTCTATGGTCCATTTGGCAGCGAAAAAGAATAACCTTTGGATTTAAATAAATTTAGTTGTGATTTTTGCTTTGTCAATTACCAGCTTTTATTTCCTTCTGTTTAACCTTAGGAAAATTACATTTTATAAGCCACAGTTTACTTCATCTGTAAAAGGGAGATTTAAATGATTTATTTATTTCATTAATAAGAAATAATGCTTTGCACAATCTAGGTATTCAATAAACATTTTTTTTTTTTTTGAGTCAAAGTCTCAAGCTATCACCCTGGGTAGGGTGCCATGGAGTCACAGCTCACAGCAACCTCAAACTCTTGGGCTTAAGTGATTTTCTTGTCTCAGCCTCCCAAGTAGCTGAGACTACAGGCACCCGCCACAATGCTCGGCTATTTTTTATTGCAGTTGTTGCTGTTGCTTAACTGGCCTGGGCTGGGTTTAAACCCGCCAGCCTCGGTGTATGTGGCTGGCGCCAGAACCACTGTTCTAGGGGCTCTGAGCCTGGAAAATACTTTTCCTTTCATTATTCCTCTTTCCCTTTTGAGTTTTTTACTTTAACCTATGATTCCACTCTTAGATATTTTTTTTTTTAATTGTTGGGGATTCTTTGAGGGTAGAAAGAACCAGGTTACATTGGTTGCATTTGTTAGGTAAAGCCCCTCTTATAATTGTGTCCACACTTAGATTCTAATAAACAAATCATATTAAACAAACCTAGTGTCATTTTGACCACTTACCTCAGCAATATTTGCATGGGGATTGTTGGTAGGTGCTGGCAAACTTGGGCTCCACCTCCTAGTGTCCCGGGAGCTGCGGTCAGATGAGCTTGGGTAGCAATTCCTGGGTCCAAGTCCACCGAGGCGCATATGGGTCCCTCCAAGCCTGGAGGCTGTGGCTACCCAGAGACAGGCCACCTGTGTTCCAGGACCCTCCACCTGAGGGGAGACTTCCGCCTTGGTCCACACTGCTCTCTTTCCACCAGGGGGAAGATGTGCAGTCGAGGGCCTAATTCCTGTCCTTGATAGCAAGGCAGAAGATGGGGGAAGTAGCTAGGAGCAGAGGGCAGAAATCAAGTCACTGGCTAGGGACTGTCCCCACCAGGAGCACACAGTGAGGAGCCCCCGGTGACCTTAATGTGACTATGGCTCATTATCATATATTTACATTAATGCCAAATTTTTGACACCCTGGGTCTTCCAGAAGGTTTGGGGAAGCTGCTTGAATATTAAGAAGCTTGTTATGTAACTCCAACCCATCGATTACCCCAAAGGAGGGAGGGGACAGCCAATCCCTACAGGGAGAGGGAAAAAGGTGGGACAAAGTAATTAGCATATAAAAGGTCGCATGTGCTCCAGACTTCGGGTCACTTATCCACCTAAGGAGAGGACTGCTGTCACCCTTTGAGACATATTCTTGTAGTTCACTTTGGCAATAAGCGAGTGTCTGTATGTGTGATTACCTTGTACTTGTGATCACTCTATCACTGACTAGGGACCACTGGTGCTTATTCTTTGGCACTGGGAGATAAGAACCAGGGAGAATCCACCTCTAGACCAAGTTAGCAAGTATCAATCATCATGCAAATATTGTACCCATGCAAATAATTAAGGTATTCCTGACTGGAGGCAGTGGCTCATAGCTGTAATCCTAGCACTGTGGTAGGCCAAAGCAGGAAGATCTCTTGAGCTCAGGGGTTCAAGAACAGCCCCAGCAAGAGTGAGACCCCCATCTCTTCTAAAAAACAGAAAAATGAGCCAAGTGTTGTGGTGGGCACCTGTAGGCCAAGCTACTTGGGAGGCTGAGGCTGGAGGATCACACTTGAGCCAAGGAGTTTGAGGTTGCTGTGAGCTAGCACCAGTGCTAAGTTGCGAGCGCCCTCTAGCCTGAACAACTGAGAGATTCTGTCTCAAAAAAAAGAAAAAAATATATATATATATTCCTGACAAATACTTTGCAAATTATGCCATAAAAACAATCTTCATATAAAAAATTCTGGTTCAGAGTTTGAGAACAAGCTATTTTTTTTTAAAGGAAACAGCACTTTACAAATAATATAATCTTCTCTTACAGAAAAAGATTTTATTTTAAATAAATGCACAGAATTTACTGTATTTTCTCAAGTGCTATGGAATAATTCTTTATTCTAAGGTCTGTTAAGGTTACCAATTATGGGATTACATGCTAATAATCTACTAAAAAGCATTTTCTCATTTAAGTTTAGGTGTGTACTTCCAAGTCTGATTTTTTTTTAAATCACAGCTTAGATTGTATTTGTCCATTCTGACAGTGAAAAGATACTGTCAATATGAACCTTTCTAAATTTCCATTTCATGTGATGACATAAGCTTTGGCTATAGACACTACAGTGAGGAAGCAGAAAATACTGCTGTTTTTGCAAGAAGCAGAGTTTAAGAAAACAGGCAAATGGAAACTGAGGTTCTAGATTTACCTCAGCCTACTTTTCTTCACTGTAAATGCTATTTTTCAAAATATACAGTAAAAAACTTAATTTAAAAGCCCCTCAACAACTTTCATTGGTGATGAATATGTTTACTTTATCAAGAGAGTATTCATTACCTATAAGCTAATCCCCACTTTCCATTCCATGTATTTTATGATAAATCATTTAAAATATTATCTTTAAAATTTTTTTTTTTTATAACATCTGATACAATTTGTGAGGGCAAGTATAAGTGAGCTTATGGCAAAATAACATATGACATCTGGAAGTATCATCTAGACACATTTGAAGGAAAATGAACAAATGATACCTCCAGCTTTATTTATTTATTTATTTATTTATTTATTTATTTATTTATTTTGAGGTAGAGCCTCAAGCTATCACCCTGGGTAGAGTGCTGTGGCATCACAGCTCACAGCAACCTCCAACTCCTGGGCTCAAGCAATTCTCCTGCCTCAGCCTCCCAAGTAGCTGGGACTACAGGCCCCAAGCCACCTCTGGCTTTTTATAAAAAGCTAAAAAAAGTTGGCAGAATTCTGGAAAACTTACCTAGTGTTTTTCTTCAAATCTAGATTTTTCCCTTATAGTGAATAATTATTACTACATTTTTGCAATAATGGCAAAATAATGTGTATTTTAAGACTCAAGTTAGAGCTAAATCAAGAAGAAAAGCAGAGAAGTTTTCAGGTTCTCTGCAATTGTTGGGGGATTATAAAGTTTTGCCTGCCAGCAGATAAAGAGACAATAAATTGCAGAAATCTAAATTAAATTCAGAACTCAGGCCTGCCATGTTCTAGTTCCTTTGGAAAATTATTTTTTAATTCTAATGTCAAGAGTCCTAATGCTAAAATTAGGGTAATGATAACATTACTTTCATTGCAGACTTACCCTGAATATTAAATCAGTTGATATATATCAAATGGCCATTGCCAAGCCTTATACGTAGAACTGTTCATTATCTAGAATATCGTGAAACAAATAAACAAACCAATAAACAACAATGGAATAATCGAGAACATCCAACTTTCTTGTAATGAGGCTCGACCCAGCCAGATTATCATGCACTAGCTCATGAATCTTTCTCAGTCCCTTCCCCCCTTTCCCTCCTTTTCCTCCCCACTGTATCCCTTCTCCCCAAGAAAACTTAAGGCACACATACTCAACATTATAAAGTACGCTGCAAAGAGTTGGCCACTTTTATTTAATGGTGAATACGGGAGTCCTAATTCATTTTAGTAAGTTTTTTAATTGTCAATTCCTTTAGGTAAATCTATACAAACTTGTAGCTCTGTAAGTGCCATTGCTGGTTTGAAGTGCATGCAGGTGGCTCCTGAGGTGCCCAACTCCCCAGGCTGGTACTGCTCTGTCACGTGGCTTCATGACAGGAGGTGAGTGGCTAGTCAAGCCCACTCCCCATTGCTCACATCCCCTCCTGTCAGATCAGCAGCCACATTAGATTTTCACAGAAGTGCAAACTCCACAGTAGGCTTCTGAGCATGCGAGGGATCTGGGTTGCCCAATTTTTGTGAGAATCTAATGCCTGATGGTCTGAAGCAGAGCTGAGGTTGATGTTAGCACTGAGACCATCTAGTGTCAGGAAAATAAGCTCAAGGCTCTTGCTGAATCACATTATGGTGAGTTGCATAATTGTTCCATTATAGTATCTTGTAATTTAATAATTAAGTACACAATAAATGTAACATACTTGAACCATCCCGAAATCATCTTACCTCATCATCCCCATCATCATCCCCTCACCCCATCCCCCATCCCTATCCACCTCCACCCAATGAAAAAAATGTCTTCCTTGAAAATTGATCCCAGGTCCCAAAAAGTTGGGACCCCTGGGGCTACAGTGACTTTGTTTGGTTTTGTCCTGTTTCCTTCTTTTGGAGTCCGTAGTGACTGCACAAGTGGTGGGCAGCAACTCTGGTATGTGGTCAATACATTCAAAACACACCAGAGTAAGCACAGTAGTTCACGTGCAGATGGAACTTACCAGGATTTTGAAACATTTTTAAGGCTATTCAAAGCACTTGAAACATCTGTCCTCATCTGTTTTGTGGGTAAAAAGGTGAAGTTTCCGAAGACAGAGTTTGTTCTAAATCTAATAACAAAGAAAATTAAAAGAAAAAAAAGGAAAGGAAAGAAAAACAACATTTGAGAAATATAAGAGGTTATTTCAGTGTCTGAGACCTAAACTCACAAACAGAAAATATGTTTAAGTTGTGAATATGTCCAAAATGAGTAAGAAAGCATTTACAAATAACAGCATTTTTTATCATGTCCAAGCTTATAGCAATTGTTTAAGAAGACTTTTGTCAGAACTTTCCATCTTATGAATAAATGAATAGGTGGAATCATCCCGACCAAAGGGAGTTCATCACACCCACCCAGCTTCAACAAGCATGTGGAGTTGTCAAGGACGTATTGTCAGATGTTGACCCAGGAAAACCGAGTTCTCTAACACACTTGCCTTATTTGTACAGAGCAGTGAGGTAGCTCTTATTTTTATAGGTATTTTAAAAGACAATTGTGATTTTATACTCAATTTAAGAAAAGTATTAACAGAAGAGTTTTGAAGAAAAGAAAACAATACTTCTGCTTATCTACTACATGGTCTTTTAGTTTTCAAAATTTGGGAGTATCTCAGGGTCAGGCGTTGAGTTGAATTTTATCTCATTTTTTTGTTGTACACAAATAGACTATTGTGTAAACCGTTTCCTCACTGCAGCAAAGATTTTACTTGGTACCATTACATTATAAAAGTGTCCTAATCCTTTAAACAATATAAACATTGAATTGGATTGTTAAATTGTAAGGCTCTGCTATAGACAAATATTGATATAATTCTCTTCACTTCTCGAGGTCCTGTCTTTGTAAATTCTGCAAGCAAGTTGATCTACTGGCTCCTTCTTGAAAGGTGGTGCCTCGCTTGGTCACTATTAAGAGATTTGCTGAGTAAATCATTTTTGCTTCTTACCACGAGGCTTCTAAAACTGAATCTTTGTCATTCTTTCACTTCAACGGGAACACGACTTCCTACGGGTTTTTATTTCAAAATGCTCAGGAAGCAATATATAAAGTTCCCTTATCTTTAACCTCCTGTTTTTTTCTCCTTCCTTGTGTAGTTCTTAATGAAAATCTCAGATTCATTCCCACGTCCTCTGTGGTAATATTCATTGTAAAAATCATTACGGATGTGAGGTCTCTCCCTTAATTAAGAACTAAAAGGCTTCATTTCCTAAAACAAAAGCATGTGGCAGGTTTTATTGATCTGGTCTGTGTCGCCAGCTGAGCACATTAGCAGAAGCTATTGATTACTCTAGCGGTAATGAGCTTGGGTTCCCTGTCAGGTGAAGTCCGCGTTCCTTGTGAGGGTTTTCTTGAAACTAGCTCGTATGGACCTGCATGGTCGTGGTGATATACGATGCAGGAGACTTTTATGGCTTTACTGCCAATGAATCATTCTTTTAAAATATAACAGCCATCATTAAAAAGGTTATTTTCCAGTCATTATCTTCTTTATAATTTCTTCTGAATGCTAATGATGCACTTACCAAGAGACGCTAAGCCAGAGCAAGGGCAGCATTCAGGAAACGCTATCTCATATGGCTGACACCCCCAGTTCCCAAGTAACTATCATAATTATCTGCTAATGACAAATGGGGAAACTTAACTAGCTCAGCTTTATCATTATCAACAGTTGATGGAAGCAGCTTTACAAAGTGACGGCAAATAAAAAACAGTAATCTGGGTGGGTGGAAAAGATAAATATTCAAGTGTATAACAATTCTTTAGAAAAATGGTGGTAACTTGCTCATTAGGGGAAATACCTTAGGCAAGGAGTGCCCAAGATTTGTTTTAAGGTAAAAGGCCCAGTGCACTATTTATTAATTCATTCTGTGGAACACTGCCATGTAGGAAGGATGAAAGCAACGAGGAAACTTGGTATCTTTATGATAGGACAACACAAAGGTATTATTGGAGCTTCTAGATTTAGGTATTGTAAACATAGATGTGTATTCTTCTAAAAGAAACTGAACAATCTTAAAAATATTTTAATGAATGCATCTAGAAAACAATCAGAATATTTAATTTTTAAATATGCTATTTCAATATGGACAAATTCAAAATATACCTAAGGAAAAATGTCTATCCTGCTGAAGGAGGGAAGTTTCCCTTATGAAAATAATATGGAACAGCTCAACAAAAAGCACAGCCAGGGAGAACACCGAGAGATATGACTTGGAACATGGACTTTTTATACTGACACGAGAATTTGAGGAAAAGATTATTTCACATTTTACACCTTCAGTCTTTGATAATCTGCTAACAAGGTTTTTTTCAATCACTAAACATGTTACAAGGCCCTTTGGACCCTCTGCCAGACAAAACATCTACATTTCCCCTGGGACTACTTACATACTACTGGGTTGAAGGAATAAAATTGTTTCTGAAGTTGTGACTCCATCCAATTTTCAATCTCTGTCACCTCATCAAAATGTTATCTACAATGCAGAGATGGTCTATGTTGCTTCTCTCTGTGATAGACCCTGGGGTATTTGTGCCCGCAATGGAATGAAATATGAACTTAACGGAAATGTGCACAAATTGGGCAATGAAATATGCTATTTGTAATTTAGAGTCAAGTTCAGCCTTAAAGGTGGAGGCAATGTTGGATGATGGGGGATAAGCTGCAGGTTTCTGAAGTAGGTTAATCAGCAGAGTCACAGAATTTTGGCATTAAGTTTCTATTCAGATTTAGACCAAAAAAAAAAAAAATAGTTCCTTTGAAACTTTGCCTACCTGATGTTGTGCAAATTGTTCACTTCTAACGGACCAGAGAGCAACTGAGGCGCTGGAGAGCAGGTCTGGCTCACTCTTTATTCAGCTACGGCAGTGGGGTGGGGGGCACCCACACAGCATGTCCCCCTCATCCAGCTCATGGTGGCCAGGGATTGGGCTAATGGAAAGCCCACAATCTGTGTTGTGCCACCTGTCATCCACAGTCCACAGTCCACACAAGGGCACGGTCCTGTACACTTTTATACTCAGGGGAATAAAAGTGGCAATATGCCAAACAGCTACAACAAGCATCCCTGTGCACAGTTATGGTTACCTGGGAGCATGAGGAGCCCTCTAGCCCACCCATCTGTCCAGGGGGAAGGACAGGAGAACACAGGCATCCTCATCTCATCTCAGTCCTAAGACCACAGTGAGAAAGCCCAAACTCTTTTATCTGGTCCTACACTTGGCTTATTTATACTGATTACATTATCAGACTAATTCAAAAACTTTCACCCAGAATATATTTTTCCTTAGTATCTATTAGATGATATCAGTTAAAACAGCTTGCATAGTATAACCAATGAGTCTCCCTTGCATAGTAAAACCAATGAGTCTAGGCAAATAGTACGATACTCTTCAGGAACTACTGTGGTAGGTTACATATTACATCTATTTTTATTTTTTAATAAAGTTAACCATCTCTTAACAATAAAAAGCTAAAACTTTAGGATTAATTTAACAAAAATTAATAGTTCATTACAACCCTGACTCATTTTTGAGAATAAAAGTGATGAGAATTCTTGCTATGATAAAATTATGGCATAAATATTTACATACAGTGAATAGGACTTTTGACGACCTCAGAACTTTACTAATAGCCTATTGTTGACCAGAAACCTTGCTGATCATCTATAAAATGTAGCCAGGTATCACGTATTTTGCATGTTATATGTAATATATACTGTATTCTTAAAGTAAGCTTGAGAAAAAGAAAATGTTGTATATCAACTTGACTGGACTAAGAAATACCTAGAAACTTGGTGCAGCGTTATTTTGGGTAGTGTCTGTAAGGACATTTCTAGAGGAGGTTGACAAGGGAGTCTGAGTGGATTACGTGGAGAAGGTCAACCCTCCAGGTGGGCAGGCACCATCTAATCTGCTAGGGGCCTGGAGTAGGAAAAACAGATAAAAGGTAACTTTGTAATTTGTCTACTGGAGCTAGGATATATTCTTCCTCTCTAATCTTGGATAACAACACCATGCTCCCCAGCCTTTGGACTCCAGGACCTTCCCCAGCAGCCCCTACTTCAGGCCTCTGGCATCGCACTGAAAGGGACACCATCAGCTTCCCCTGTTCTGAGGCCTTTGGCCTTGGACGGAGCCGCACCACCAGCATCCCGGGTTTCCAGTTTGTAGTAGCCTGTTGGGGACTGTCAGCCTCCAGAACTGAAGGAGCCAATTCCCCTAACAAATCCCCTTCCATCTCTCTCTCTCTAGACACAGACACAGAGGGAGAGGCAGAAGTGAGAGACAGATCTTCTGTAGGTTTTGTCTCTCTGCAGAACTCTGACTCCTACAAGCATCCTCTCTCCTCAGGGATGGGCCAAGCTAATTTGAAATGCTAAAATGTTTTAAAGTCTGCAACAGAAGTGGCATGAATGGCTGACTCAGGGGACAGTAGCAAATATAATTAAAGTATTTTAAAATAAGGGATATGAGGAAAATATGAATGAACCGCTGTTCCTTAACTAAGGAAGATCTGAGAGATTTGATAAGTGTGTCATAGTCTCTGAAAGATACCATGTCATGTAAAATAAGGAATGTTTGTTCAGCAGCAGTAATAGAACAAATGAAGCCGTTATCTGCTTCTCTGGAACACATAGGAAAACACATAAATTCCTCATCACAGCATTTCTTTTTTTTTTTTTTCATCACAGCATTTCAATGCCTTCAGTTTTTTCCTACTTCTGTTCCAAGTTCGTGCATTTACCGTTTCACACACACAGACACCTAATCAGTACAATAGCTGAGGAGCAATATTTTTTTGTTTTCCCAACATGCTCTGCTTTACTCCAGTTCAGTTTATCTATCCTCTTATCTTTTCTTGGAATGTCCACTATCCCCTTTATACTTGTCTAAATTGCTTCCAAGGTTAAGTGGTCCAAACTGACGAAGGCAGCCTTGACCCAGGGAATGAGAATGGGGCTGAGACCCCACTGTCCTCACTAGGCCTAGACCCAGGAAAGGAGAATGTGGCTGGGACACCACTGTCCTCACTAGGCCTAGACCCAGGGGATGAGAATGGGGCTGGGACACCACTGTCCTCACTGGTCCTTGACCCAGGGGATGAGAATGGGGCTGGGACACCACTGTCCTCACTCAGCCTTTTGTATCCCCCACTTTGGATCTCACATGATAATTCATGTCACCTCTCAGGCCTGAACATTCTGTCAATACAGGTTTTGAAATTTATATACCTCTATGCCCTCCTTTAGCTTAGGGAACTATTCCTGGCATACAAAAAGTGTTTATTTTCGTCTATGGCCATACCACCCTGAATGTGTCTGATCTTGTCTGATTTTGGAAGCTAAGCAGGGTTGGATCAGGTTAGTACTTGGATAGGAGAAAATATTTATTTTGAATTGAATAAAATTGAACTGATATGTTAGAATACCTTTTCTATCCAAATATATGCCCATGTTAATACTGTAGAAGGATTTTTTTATCTTATAATATCAAGAGAGACATGCGTGGGTTTTTTCTTTTTTCATTCAATATAGCCCATACTATATGTAACAAAAGTTTCCAACATGCCTGGTTTAGGAAAACCTACAATATTCTAGTACCCTCCAGCATTTTGGAATCATTCAGTTTCTTTATTTTATTTTATTTTATTTATTATTATATTTTTTTAGCCATCAGACCTTGCACTGCTGCTTCTTAATACCTATATCTTAGTCCATCTACAATGTGGCTTTTTAGTAAACAGTAGGAAGGTTTGGATTTAAATCCTAATTTTTTCAACATCCTAATGTTCCCTATGGCTTTCTAAGTAATTTACCAAGTTTCGGCCTCCTTCTCTGCCTCGTAAGTCTTCTTTGAGAATTAAGTGAATAATTCATGTAAAAGCATTTATCAGAGTGTCCGGTACACAGTAATAACTTAACAACTAGAAGCTTCATTATTAATAATAATTGTCCTGACATTATTAGAGTTTGAACTTGGGCAAATAAAGCATTACATGTTTAACCATAGTAGTGTACAACTCTGTAACTATAATAAAAAAAAATTCTACCAAAAAAGTCATGTGACAAAATAAGATAATGGGCAATAGATAATTTACAAAATTTGAGAAATCATCCTAATTAGCAAATGTTACAATAGAATCAGTCATTCATTCTTGTCATAAAAGTTCACAGAATTGTAACAATTAAGATCCCAAATTATTTTATTTCATTTTATTTTATTTAAAAAAATGAGAAAACTAAGAATGAAAGAGGTGAAGTTGAAAATGGTATAGTGTTTGGAATGTGATTAACCTGAATTTACGTCTTTGTTCTACTATCTACTAATTTATGACAATATTTCTCTCTAAGCCTCAGTTGTCCTATCTTTAAATGGGCTTAATATCCACCTTGTAGAAATGGTAGCCATAAAATGGATTAACAGAGCCCACTTCTGTGCATGAACCGTAACACTTAATTAATAAATGCCAATATCCTCCTTTCCTCTTATTACAACACACACAGACACACAGACCCTAAAGGAGAGATACTGGCAATTAGTTGTTTCCACCTACATCAGAACTGTTTATTGGTGTTGTTGTTTTTGGCCAGGGCTGGGTTTGAACCTGCCACCTCTGGCATATGGGGCCAGTGCTCTACTCCTTTGAGCCAAAGGTACCTCCTGAGAACTGTTTTTTTGTTTGTTTGTTTTTTCTTTGTCTTCTTGGAGTAGACCATTTAATAGTACATAAGTGATGTATTTCATAAGGTCTAGTGCATATGTGGATTTAAAAAACTAAATATTTCATTCTTCCGAAGTTATATATACTATTTTTTTTTGCATGATTTCTCCACCAATTCAATACCATGGAAAACCTAAATTCTAGTATAAGAACATAAAGTCATCTTTCGCCCATCAGTGTAGAAGAGAACAGTGCATATTATCTAATGACAAGCCCTTGAGTTCCTGTATTGGATTGCTTGTTATATTTTCTTCCTGTTGTTAGTACCTCATTCCAATCATTCTCTACTTTTGTCAATTCTACTTGGTTTGTCATATCAATCAATTTTTTACATCATAATGTAGTTAATCTTAAACTACTTAAAGTTCTAGTGGAAGAAAATAGTGGTATAATGGTGCTTCTCTCAGGTTAATTCATAAAGACTCATTATCTCAAAAATATTATATAACGTATAAACCTTCACCCTGCAATAGATAACAAAGCTATAATAACATCTGACTAAGAGGGTGGGGCAGCCTTATGCCCACTCATGAAGAAGATGTCCACTCAGAGAAGTCCGGATCACCCTGAAGAGCTTCTTCATGAATGTTTTGCAGAACACCAATATAATATAAAAAAATATATGGATACAGGTACTTTAAAAAAATCTTATTGAAGGAATTACAAGATAGTTAATTCTACTGGCACAGAGACAGGGTAATACAGATTCACTAAACAGATGTTTACTCGAATTTTAATGCTACGAAATAACTGAGGGAATAAAAAAATCTCATTTTTTCCAGTATGATTTTTGAAGGAATGATATAGTAACAGTACAGATGACTTTTTTTGTTTACAAGCATATATATTGACTTATCTCACCAAAATGTATCACTCTAATCTCCCTTGGGTGCTTTCCATTTGAAGTTCTTATCTATTGAAGAAATTCTCCTTTAGCACAAATGAGTCATCAATCTATAACTTGATTTTCAATATGTCATACACTAAATCATGCATTCCTATGTTCACATAAAGGAATGTTATTTAATAATTAAAATTCACAGTTACAATGTGCAATAATATGAATTAATCTTAGCAGCATGGTAATAAGAGGAAAATATTACCAAATGTTTGCAACACTTGTTATGTCTTTCAAACAAACAAAACAAAAAATCATTTTAAGAATATATATAGGTAAAGTTAAAAAGAAAATAAACAATGATGAAAGCAGAATTCAGAATGGTGTTTACATTGGCGAAAGGCTAAGAAACACTGCATGATTAGATATAGATTATTATTGATCCTATACACATATTTTAAGATTGGTTCTGGAGTTTGACTGTTCCTGATGGTCAAAGCTAAAATAATCTGAATACCAAAATAAATAATGTAGCTATAGATTATAATCTAAAGTAGAAACCACGTCCATACAGATCTAAGTTAATAGTTGAATAATTTGTAAATGGGAGAGAAGAGATCAATCTCTTATACATAAGAATTCCAATTAATTTATACAGATACTACCCCCTCTAGAGAGGAGTTCAATGGCCCACCCACTGCCTTTGAGTGTGGAATGTGCTTACTGACTTGCTTCCAAAGAGTAGAGTGTGGAAGGGGGAAAGAAATAGCTTTACACTGCAGACACCTGCAGATACTATCTCAGCCAGGCACTCGAGGTCAGTGTCTTCAATTACAATTCATGTGGATAGTATGTACCTTTGATGTAAGGGGAAAAAATGGGATGAGAACAGCAATTTCCCTGTGTGGTGCTCTTCTCAAAAACCAATGGGCTCTGTATTTCTTGCTTATTTTCTTACGTGTGCAAATATTATGGTACCGAATGCACTAAATATTTAACACTTAATAGGTGAGGCTCCGTAGAATTGTACCAAGGACAATTTGGAACTCAGCCATTGGTGGAAGATGGTATGTGAACAAAATAAGCCATTTATGTGGTGACTTGGAATGAAAGGATTCAAAGATTGTAAATACTCAGTAGTCAGTATTTTTGATTGATAAAGAAGCCTCGATAATACATGAAAGGTATTGAAATTCCCCAGAAAACGTGTGGCACCTGCTGGCCCCATATGCCGGAGGTGGCTGGTTCAAACCCAACCCCAGCCAAAAAATGAAAAAAATTCCCCAGAAAAATGTAAAACCACAGAAATTATTTTCTCCTCTTTCCCATCTAGCTGCAATTTGGCCTCCCTCATGGACTCTTCGAGCACTTTGATTTCTGCCTCCCTGTCAGGCTACTCCTTTTCCCCAAAGTTTCCCCTTTCTTTAACTACCCTTATACCTATATCTACATCTATCCTCACTTTGGCTACCCTAATATCTATCATATCCATATCTATCTGTCTGTCTATCTATCTATCCTCATTGAGAAATATTCCCTCCTAACGTGGGTAGAAAAAAATGACCTTCCTCAGTAGTCCTATAGTTTGAAAACTCAGTAAATATTAGATTTTCAAAATCCAGCTAAATTTTTTTTTCTTTTTTAGAGACAGAGTCTCACTTTGTTGCCCTTATTAGAGTGCTATGGCATCATAGCTCACAGCAACCTCCAGTTCTTGGGCTTAGGCAACTCTCTTGCCTCAGTCTCCCGAGTAGCTGGGACTACAGGTCCCCTCCACAACACCTGACTATTTTTTTGTTGCAGTTTGGCCAGGGCTGGGTTCAAACCTGCCACCCTTGGTATATGGGGCCAGCTCCCTACTTACTGAGCTATAGGTGCTGCCCAGCTAAAAAAGTTTCAAACCCCTATAAGAAAAAAAAGAAAAAATAAAATAAAATAAAATTAGGATTGATTTATAAATTACAGTTTAAGATTTCCTTACTTGCATCAATATTTATGCATAGATGTATATTAAAAAGTATAAAAATGGGTAAAACCTCTTAGCAGCTATCCTTAGATATTTTCTTTTAAAATTCCTTTGTTAAAATTCAGATCTGTAACAAGACAAAAGATAAATCCTTTCTTGATCTCAGAGTTTACTCAACTACCCTCTTCTTCAAATATTCTGGTCTTAACAAAGCTGAAAACATCAACTTCTGCTGTTGTGTTGCTGAGGACCTGGGTGAGCCACTCAGTGGACAGTGTGCTCAAGTCAGTAGTGGTCTTTATTCCTGGAATCTAAGATTATATCAGTCTAACAGAAATCCATGGGTGGACCCTCTTCTGGCTGGGGGCCACCAGGGGAATATACCAGCCCAGGCTTTCTGGAGCATCCACAGAAATGAGCTGGAAGTGCTGAAATGAAATGGTAAAATCTTGAATATTTAAAATAAGTCTATATAGCTACCCTGACCTTTTGTCCTTACCAGTATATAATAATTCATCAAGAAGAGACAGTCTCTTTCAGGGAACAGCTGTATTTAATGATCAGACTGTCTTACCAGGACTTGCAGACCAGGAGGAGACGAGGGGAGTTCAGACAGAGTATCAGCTTCTCAAGTAGCTTCTGCCATAAAAGTCGCAAATTGACAAACTGCAATTAGTCAAGAAAGTGGAATACAAGACATTGTTAATTTCAGTGCCTCAGTCACTATGACTGCAATTAGCTGATGAATAACAGAAAAACATTAGTGCTGGAAATGTTGCAGATAGCACCAATGGTTATCAATATTCAATGTAATCAATCTTCCAAGTAGACAGAGGGTTGTGCTCCATGGGACAGCAGCTCCCTCATCCTGCAGGTTTTGGCAGCAATCACGAATTTTGCAAGCAGTTATACTCTTTGCACCAGGTTTTTTTTTTTGTGTGTGTGTGTGTGTCCCAAGTCTCTTTGGTGTGTATTACTCATAGACGACAGTGGGTGTGTTGCCTCGTCCAGTGTGGGGATGAGTTTCTGAGTTGTGTAGCCACTGTCTGGAGCCTGGTACTCACCTGTGTCACCAGAGGACTAGTTGCCTACCAGGAGCATCTGTACAAGTCACCCAGACAGTTCATCAGCAGCCACAATTTGACTCTGCAGTGTCGGCGGCTTGGAGTCCTGCTTCCCCAGATGCAGATGACCTGGTTGAATTATTCTGCTGACCTAGAAAGTTCAACCAGAGCATGGTGGGAAATGAAAGCAAAAGTGAGTGGAAACTGAGAATAAATCTGGAATAGCACAGGCAGTGTGGATAGAAAACTAAAGTAACCTGCACAAGTTTCAGTGTAACAAGGAGACATTTTATTTAAAAACAGAGAGAAATTAAGAGTACTTCCAAAGAGTTGGAAGTGAGTCCTCTTGTGAAGGAGAAAAGTTGAGAGAGACAGAGACACAAAGGTTGTGCAGAGGTGTAAACACCCTTGGAAACTGGCTGCAACTCCTCCACGGTCTCCTTGCACCTTCAGTCATTGTTGCCCTTCTCTATCAATCATTGATTATTGTATCTTTCTTTGGTCATTGGTTACCTAGGTTACCTCACGCCCACATTCTTCTCCCTTTTTGTGGAGAGACTGGCTGAATGTTCCCATGGGCCCTCCAGACTTCCTTGCTCAACAGGCCAGGCTTTCCTCCCATCCCCCCTGCAGCCTTTCCGTGTGAGCCCTCCCACATAGTTCCTATGCAAAGATGCTGTGCGTCCTTAATCTATAATAGCTCCACTTTGAACTCAGTCCACTGAGTGAAGTAACTTTCAGTTCATGAATTTTTATTTTTTTTTCTATTTTTTGAAAATTTTGAATTAACATAAAGGTACACACAATTAGATTACATTGTTTGCATTTGTTAGGTAAAGTCCAAATTGTAGTTGAGCCCTTCACACAGGAGGTGTGCTGTACATCCTTACACTGTGCCCATGAGGTGAGAGCTTACTGATCCCCACTTCCCCTCCACTTTCTCCCCCCTCCAATGTAACTGTGTTTTTCTCTTACGTGGGTGTGTGGTAGTTTATCTACATTGGATACTTGCTTTTCCATTCTTGTGACACTTTACTAAGGGTAATGTTCTTCAATTCCATTCAGATTAATACAAAAGGTATAAAATCTCCATCTTTTTTATTAGCTGAATATTATTACATGGTGTGCATAGACCATAGTTTATTAATCCATTCAAGGGTTGATGGGCACTGGAGTTGATTCCACATTTTGGAAATTCTAAACTGAGCTGTGAAAAACATTTCAGTGCTATTGTCCTTAAGGTAAAATGTGTTGGTTTTATGTTTTTTCTTCTGGGTCAATCCCATTCATCAGTGGAACATGAACCAAACCTTCTCCAAAGAAGACAGATGAATGGACAACAAACACACGGGACACAAAAGCTCATTGTCTCCAATCGTCAGAGAAAGGCAAATAAACTGCCTTGAGACATTACTAACCTCAGTTCCTGCACTTGATCCAATTAACCTTTCTTCTCAAATCAGGTGTGAATCGATTCTAGATAGGACAGATTAAATATTCAGTGTTCTGTTTGCCTTTATGTATATGCAATTCAAAGTATTACCTGGAGAAATCATAGTTGATGTATCATCTTCACAATTTTTTCCACAAAAAAACATATTTGAGTATTTGTCCAAATATTTGTGTTTTTAAGAAAACTTTACTGTGTTGTGTTACTAGTTGCAATTACCTATCTGTCTGGTTGAAACTCTTAAGTTTACTTTTTGCACAGAGGCAGCACACCAACCAATCAAGTTCACAGCTCTGTGTCCTTGAAAGTCATGGCCCATATTGCTTTCATCTCATAAGTGTTTAAATCAATAATTAAAAATGAAAAAAAAATCCCACTTTGTGGAGTTGAAAGCCTGAAACCCTTGTGCATGCTAAGTTAATTATGTAAATTTCAACTTCAAAAAAATGTAGCTTCAAAAAGAAAAAAAAAAGAAAGAGAATACATTGTGTTAAGTGTGGGGCTGTCCAGCAGGAACGTCAGACAATTTCCTTATAAAAACAGCGACACATGTTCCCTTTCATTAAAACCATTTTTAGAGTCCTAGGACAATAAACAAAGTCAGGCTGAAATTTTCATAGGGCAACAACATTGATTAGGCATGAGTAAACATCAGTATAAGTCAGATAGTAGAATTCAGATTGTTAAAAAATAGTTAATCAGCGGTATCTGTGTATGAAGGTTCAGTGAAACTAGGATAAAAGATCCACAGCATTTTCTTTACCTATGGTATTACGTATCTTACTTCATATAAATTTATTTTGTATACTTAAATGTTTTGTATACATATGTGTGTTAGAACAGGATACTTGAGGCATATCACTTATAGAAAATTATATAATTATTATAATTACATGTAATTTTTCAAATTTAAGTTTATTATAAGGTATTTAATAGTCTGTTTAAACTTTATCAATTATTTTCATTTCATATATCTATATTTACAGAAAAATCTCAATATGTTTATGTAATTGTAATCTCAGCAAAAACAATAATTTTTCAAATGAATTTTCACCAAGACTTTTTTGTGCTAACATATAAAATTATGTTCTTATTCTTCCAGCAGAGGTGCTAGAAATTTCATATCTTGTTTTGTAAAGCAAAAAAGTACAAATAAATTCAAAGCATATTAGGATATTTTTTATTCACTAGATGTTACTTTACTGCCCCAAGCTCTGCACATCAGACCCAAGTGGATAGGCAAAGAAGTACAATCATCAGTTGAGGCATGTTGGATATATTTTAAAATGCAGTCACATTTTAAATAAAACCTATTGATATTCTGTGAATGTATACAGTATTGTACATTCGAAATAGGAAACATGCAAAAGGTGGAGAATTCCCAAAGGAGAAGGGTGGTCGGCATGCACATATGCACATGCATCATGAGATTGCCAGCTAACAGAAAACTGGGCAGTGGGCATCACACCTAACCCTGGACAGCTGTGACTCTGAGTAAGTCTCAGGAGGAATGAAATCCACACAGCCATCTGTTCCCAGACATTCCTGACACTCCAGCATCGATTTGCTACTATCACAAGTCAATTAAGGACATTTGTTTTAAACAGGACATACAAAAAAAGAAGCCAAAATAACATTGAACTGCCAACTTTTTGCTTTGATGGCTCATCTAAGGAAGAGGAATGAATGAAAAAAAGGTGAATTGTAAATAATTCTTTTGTGTGTGTGTGTGTGTGTGTGTGTGTGTGTACGTGTGAAGGTGATACAAGGCTCTCCTGCTCAGGGCCAGACAGGGACCCCAGTTTTCTAGGCCTGGGTGAGAGGTACCATCAGGCTGCCTCTTCCAGGTTGCATTCAAGCCAGGTCAGGGCAAAAAGCAGCTTTAAAGGTTCTGAGTGATTCTTCCTTGAGTAGGGAGCATACGCCCTAATGCCTGAGGCAAAAACAGCCAGGACCAGTTCCTGGGCTAATTTTAGGTTCATTTTCTCCCTAAAAACCTCTGCCCACAAGATAGGTTTTAAACCCCTAGACTGAAGAATTTGGGGCTTCACACTCGGATTCCCCTCTGTGTTGCTGGAAGTTCTGTTCCCCCTCTTTTATTTATCAGCCTTTCTATCAATCTTTTCCTCAATAAAATCTGCCCAGTTGCTGATCCATGTGGTCCGTTTTTTCATTCTTGGAAAACTAGGATCAAAAGGACTCAGCATAGAGAGAGTTTCTGGCAGCAAAATTACGTGAATAACCCTAAAATCTCACAAAGGATTGTAAATGTTACCATCTCATAATGGTACCTCTGTCTGCAAGGAAAGGTGCAGACGTAGGTATCATACATGAAACACCACAGGATGTGTGCGCCACTTCCCCACTGATGTTGTAGCAGGAAACCAAGGCAGGCAGGAGACTCCAGGCACCAGTGGGAAGAGCAAGTTGCTTTACTCTCTGGCCGGGAGACTCAGAGGACTAGTGTCCTAAGAACTGAGCCCCTGACTTAATCTCTTGTCTTTCTTTTATACATTTTTAGGGCTTGGGTGCACGTGAGAGCCGTGAAGGACTCAAAGGGAAGGTCAGGTTGGCCCATGCCCTTGGTACCAGTCAAGCTACCTGTCCGCAAGGGAGAGGGAGATTAAGGAAGTTACAAGGTTACTATCCAGGCCCAGCACATACCAAGGGAAGGGCTTACAGATAACAGAGACATTGCTGTGAAGGTTAAGGAAGTTACAGGGTTACTATCTAGGCCCAGCACATACCAAGGGCAGGGCTTACAGATAACAGAGACATTGCTGTGAAGGTTAAGGAAGTTACAAGGTTACTATCTAGGCCCAGCACATACCAAGGGAAGGGCTTATGGATAACAGAGACATCCACTGTGAAGTTTAAGGAAGTTACAAGGTTACTATCTAGGCCCAGCACATACCAAGGGAAGGGCTTATGGATAACAGAGACATCTGCTGCAGTAGAGGTGGGAGTGTGACAGGCGGTTTGGCTAATGCCTGTACACAGTGACCAGGACAGATCTTTAGCTCTGCTTTTACTCTCTTGCCTCAATGCAACCTCAGGAACATTAGTATGTATGTAATCTGTATTATCACTGATCATTAAGGAAATCATTTTCTTAGGTTCTATTGTTGCAGGAACATGAGGCCTAATGGAGAGAAAGGCACCCAAACACAGAATTTAAAGAGGAAGGTCTTTATTCCAGCCTGGGGAGCAACGCTGGGCAAGTGTCTCAAAACAGCCACACTCCCCGACTGGCTCAGTCGTCCTCTTTTTATCTCCAGTCAAAAAGTTCTGGCCCATGGGTACCTTTCTCATTGATTAGTTTGAATCAAGCTGGAGAAATGACTTTGGGCTTTTACAGAAGCAGAAGCAAGAATTAGTTTCTAGGTGCCAGGAAGTTAAGTTTCTACAAATTCCTAACAGCTGAGTCACCACGGGGAGGACCTCACAGGTGTGTCCTTGGGGGTCTCCTTGAGAAGACCTCTATTCTCTTAGACCTTACTTTTTCTGGATATCTTTAAAAAGCTGTTTTTAATAATGAAAAAAATTTGGAGAACAGATGTATAATTTGCTACTTTTATCTGGGGATTTCAAAATCCTTGAAACATGTTACCATTTTTATAGGGTGGCTACATCTGTATTCACATAAAAAGGTAATTGTTTTTGGAAAGATTCATTACAAAAATTAGACACCCTCATCTGTGTGTTAATTAGAGCAGAATATGTCAGATGATGAAATGGAAATAGCCACTACAATGAAACAATGCAGATTTTATAACTTAAATGCTTTTTTGTGGGACATGGTTGTTCTTGCCTTAAGAGAAAGGTAATTTTATTTTAGTATATAAACATTCAAATTTTTTAAAAAATGCATTAACATCACAATTCATGGGTTATTATAATGGCATTAGTAGTGGTAGTTGAAAAATGAATAAACTGTATTGTGACTTTGGGGAATATTTTACCAATTAATAATACTTAGAAAGTTTATAAAGCAAGGTTGATGTACACAGAAAATAATGTTGGCAATTTTCTACAATAGGGTCAGATTCAAGGTACTGACCTAAATCTAGACTCACATCATTATTTTAATGATAAAAAGTTTGTGCAAAACTTCACGGTTTAATTTGTTTCCAATTCCACTGTATTCTTTATATAAAAAATCTAGTAACTGTTATAGTAACAATTCCATTGTTGCTGTTCTTTGTTTCTTGGTTTCAGCAAAACTCACCAGGAAACCTATTGGTATTTTTAACTAGGGAATCAAATGATCAGGAAGAAGCTTGCAAGCTATGATAGCTCAAATAAAATAGCATTTCTTGAGGCTTAGAGATCATATGCTCCTAGAGTCACAGTCATACAGATATGCCAAGATGTGAGAGTTGAAATTACATATTTAATGGTTGTATCCACACTAAGTCTCTTAGGTCACCTAGAATTTTTCACTGAAGAATGAAGTATAGAGCCATATTAATAATTTGCAAAATGAAACATTGTATTTTAGGATTTTCCATAGTTTGTGGAGCCCACAGTTTGGGAGATGCCAACGGAGTGCCATCTATGTCAGATGGATTGAGTCCCACAATGTGTTCAGGAAAAGGTGCAGTGAATAAAGTATAAATGCAAAGAAGAAGAAAAAAATTGGTGCAGGGGCACATTTTTCTTTTGACTTACAGATGTAGTCCTAAGATTCTTCTTATATTATTAAATATAATGGTGTCATTGATACAGTTAATTAGAGGAAATACAAAACATGGACAGATAATTCTTCTAGAAAACTTTGGATACTAATGGAATGAATCAAGGTGACAGACATTATTAAAAGCTCACACACATATGTATTTTTGACATATAAACTCGATGTTTATACATGATAATATATTCTTAGTCACATATTTCTAAACTTTATGTTTTATTTATATAAATTTGTAAACTTATATATAATATATACTAAATATAAAAATATGTAAGTTTTTTATGTATACAAAATATAAACTTATATATATATATATAAAACATAGAGTTTTGAAATATAATGTAACTAAAAGTTTTAGTAATTTTGGGAATCCCATTCTTTAGTAAACTATTTACAGGTTTATTGCCAATCAAGCAAAATGATAGTTCTCAAAAAAGAAAGGGTATGGGACTCATTGGAGGAAAATGTAAATTAAAAAAAAAGTAGTCACTCTTTTTTCAGGATGCATTTCAGAATTACCTGGGGGATATTTTAAAAATGCACACATACTGAAAGCCAGAAGCTTAACATGAAATGTTAAATATGTTAGACTACACAGAAGTTAACAGTTCTTCACCAAGAAAATCATAAATGAAAGGTATATCATACAATTATTTGCAATCCATATACAAAGTGTTGCTGGTATGTCTCTCTGCTGAGTATTTGATCTTGGAGCTTTGAAGAATGAACCCTTGGAACGGGAGTAAGCAACAGAGATTATTGATAGAAAGATTGATAAGCCAAAGAGGGAGAACAGAATCTCTGGAGCAGAAAGGGGAAACCTAAGTGGGAAAGTGGGAAGCTGCCCCTTATGTCTAGGGGTTTAAATACTGCTCTTTCTATCCTGCAGTCTGGGGGTTTGAGGAATTATGTTACAATTCCCAGAAGTCTGCAGGCAGAAAATAATCCTAAAATTGGCAAAGGAATGTGTGGCCCTGGCAGTTCCCACTCAGGAAAGAGGGAAGGGTGTGTGCTCTCTACTCCAGGAGGACCCCCCAGAACTGATTGGGCTGTTTTTTTCACGACCTTGCTGGAACCCAGGGCATGTGGTCTGGAAGATGGGATCAGTGATGAGACTATTTCTAGCTCATCCAGGCCTAGAAAATGCATGGAGTCCCTGGTCGGCCCTAAGCTGGGGAACCCTGTATCAAACAGACTAAGTATGAATAAACTATTAAGAATACTTAAGAAAAAAACCCTATTAAAATAGAAGGATATATAAGATTCTTCATAGAAAAGTAATAACTATTTTCCATTCTTATATCTACAACAATAAAAACAGAATCACAATGTAAAATCGTGTGATATCAATATTGATGGATATACCCAGAGCAGAGCAGAAAGGGTGAATTGAGGTTGTAATATATCATACTAAAAAAGAAGCAAGTGAAATCAATAATCAAATATCTCAGCCTAGCAATCTAGAAAAGGGCAAGCTAAACCAGAGTTTAATAGAAGAAAGCGATTATAGTAACAAAGATAATAGATATTAATTTTACAGATATCAAATTCATAGATTAATATAAACTAGAGAAAAATTCAAGAAAACCAAATGGTCTTAAATTGTATAGACTTCTATCTAGAATGATCAAGAAAACAAAAAAAGGAGGATGCATATTATCTATATCAGTTGTAAAATAACATATACCCCTCACTATAGATACTATAGATAATAAAGTAATACCAAGAAGATATTGTAAGCAAAATTTCCCCCTCAAAGTAACAATTTATATAAAATGGATTGGTTTGTTAAATATCAAAACTTAAAAAACAAAGTGACATAACAAGAAAATCTAACTCTCTAGTTACTAGAAAGGTTGAATCTGTAATTTAAAAAACTTTCTATAATGAAATCTGCAAGCCCAGATGGTTCAATAGATATTCATTTATCACTTATAGAAAAACAATAACAATCAATCTTATACAATAGCTTTCAAAACAAGATGAAGAAGACATTATAACAAAAATTTTATAAACCGTCAGCCTCCACCCATGTGGAAACAAAGTTTCTACCCAAATATTATCAAATGAAAATACATATAAAGGTGAACGCCAATAAAAGAAACAAGAAAATGAGGGTATAATATTAATAGATGACAAAAACACATGTATAAAATTCAACAGTGAGTCATTATAAAAATTCATAGGAAACTAGAATAGTGAAAACAAAACACAACTTTATGTCGTGGAGAGCTTTTATGAAAAACACAACTGCTATTATTCTTGATGGTGAAAATCTGAATCCCTTTTTTCCATTAGCCTTAACAGTTCAGGATATTCCTTCACAACTGTATTCAACAAACTGGAGACTGTAGCCAGTTTAATAAAGCAAGAAAAAGATATAAAAGGGATACATATTAGAAAGAAAGTAAGTATAACTTTTACAAGTGTTATTTGTAAAAATTAGCAATGAACAATTAAAATGAAATAGAAAAGCCAACTCTATACCACCACCCTCAATCTTGAAATATTTATGAATAAACTTAAGATATCTGCGAGACCTGTTCACTGTTCACTACAAACATTACTGAGAGAACAACTAGATTAGAATACGGTGCCTTGGAGTGTGTGAGTCTGGAGTGAGGAGTTTTTTGAGCTAAAGGCAATTGAGAAACAGTAGGCACAGGATTGGTTCTGTGTTTTCCCCTCATTTACTTGAAAATAATAAAAATTCCTGTAATAGGAAAACTTTATTGGATCAGAGAAATAACTTCCCTCTAATCTCTTAGGATCAGGGGCTGGACCTGCGAAGCAAACTGACAAAAGACAGATTAACAGGAGAAAAACACACTAGTTTTATTTGGTATTAAAAGATTTACATGACATGAGAGAACAAGAGGCCAGAGGGAGGCTTCATAAAAAAGAAAACTTCCGGAAAAGCAGCTGAGCTTGAAGAGTTTAGGCTCCTCAGAGAAAGACGATCCATTTGTGGAGAGGGGAAAGCAAAAGGACAAAAGTTCCTGGACTCTTTAAAGGGGGTAAATTGGGGAAAGGTGAGTGTATGAAGGATGCAGTGGTATATGAGATGGGTAAGGGGCGACTCTGCTGGGTGCCGTCTCCTATTCTGAGGATAAAGTTTTCCTATTACAAATAATCCTAGCAGTTGAGGAGGCAGCTGGGTAGATTCTTGAGGCTTAGGAGTTCAAGACCAGCCTGTACAAGAGTGATACCCTGTCTCTGAAACTAGAGGGGTGTTGTGGTAGGTGCCTGTAGTCCCAGCTCCTTGGGAGGCTGAGGCAAGAGGATCACTTGAGCCCAAGAGTTTGAGACTCTGTCTCAAAAAAATAAATAAAATAAATTTGAAAAAAAAAATTGGGGACTGATATGGTGGCCCTTGCCTATAATCCCAGCATTCTGAGACACCAAGGTGAGAGGATTCCTTGAGCTCAGGAGTTCTAGACCAGTCTGAGCATAAGTAAGACCCCATCTCTACTAAAAATAGAAAAGTTAGCTGTGCTTTGCCATGGACACCTATAGTCCCAGCTACTTGGGAGGCTGAGGCAGAAGGATTACTTGAGCCCTGGAGTTTGAGGTTGTTGTAAGCTAGGCTGAGGCCATGACACTCTAGTCTGGGCAATGGAGTGAGAATCTGCCTCAAAAGAAAAGAAAAAAAAGGAATTCACAAACTTTCTAACATTTTAAAAAATGCAAATAACCTAGCAACTTAAAGGTTACATGTGGTATCATAATAGTATTATTTTAATGTCTTATTCATCATGCATCTTCAACAAGTTTTAAGTATCAGTCATAAAACCATTATTTATTTCTGAGGGTTTGAAATTTAGAAGTCACTCAATCAGCTAAAGATGGTCCTACTGATAGTGTGGTATTGGTGGTTAACTAAAAATGAATTGTTTCTTCTGTGTATCCACTAGGGGCTTTGCAGGTGCTGAGATAGATGCAAGATATTTATTGAAAATCAGTACCTTTCAAGGCTGAGAAGGAAGGATTATGCAGAGGACAAAATCAAATTCAGAACTGACCAATCCTCAAACAACGCAGTGGGAAATCTGGCCTGAGTATTGCCCAAGTAGCTTCCTTCACTGGGCTAAAGTGGACATGCCTTGACACTCTCTCCCCTTTCCCAGGGTGAGGCCTTCCCCAGAAGAAATGGCCTGGGGCAATGGGCCTCTCTGTAGCTGAGCAAACTCTGAGGGCCATGGTGGCTAAAAGCCTCTGAAGATGGGCACCATGCTCTTTAAAGGATTATCTGGGCACCACCTCACCACATATTCCAGATCTCTCCAGTGTTTTTTCTACAATAGCATTTGACTAGCAATTTTAAATGATTTACAAATTGCAAAACACTTCTCAAATATATAATCACATTTAATTTTCACAACAATCTTATAAGGTAGATTTGAGGCAAATTGTTGAAAGCAATCAGGGAGGGACAAAATATAGATGGTGCATGCTGTCATTAGATTGTATATGCAGAGATGTTACTGATTACGCATTAAACATGAAGTGACTAGCAGGTGTTTTTAGTTTAATTCATTTTGGTTAAGCTAAAGCTGTAGGATTTTGGATCCTACATTCAGGAGCAAGATACTATGCGTGAAACAGCTGATCCTCAGAGCCAGAAGCCTTTAGATTTCACCCTAGGGGATTTCACTCTAGAAAAGGGGAACAGAACGAAATTTGGCAGAGACAAGACTACCCAGTAGCAGGGTAGCTACTTGGGCAAATTACTGTACAGTAGTTTTCCTGTAGGAAAAAGTCTATGTATTAAAAATACAACAAAGTTAGGTTTATAAGTAATGTAACATCTGTTGAGTTGGGGCAAAATAATGAAGAACTTGTATATTTTGTGTGAGAGTCTGAATATATATATGTATATATATAGAGAGAAAGACACAAAATAATAGTAGGAAAAAGGACTGAAAAAATAATATATATCGAGGGTTAGAAAAAATACAACCACTCTAATTAATAGAGTTCGCCTTCTGTGCCCAGGAGTTCCATATTCAACCAACTACAAATTGCAAATATTTTTAAAAACATTAAGAGGTAAGAATACAGCAATAAAAATAATGCTAATTAAAAATACAGTAAAAAATCTACTTACATAGTAGTTAAATGGTTTTAGGTACTGTACGTAATCTAGACATGGCTTAAAGTGTATAGGAGGATGGGTGTAGGTGATAAGCAAACTCTATGTCATCTTATACTAGAGCCTTGTTTGGTATCTAAGGAGATGTTGGAGCCAACCCCACTGACACGAGAGTCAACTATGCATGTTTGATGAGTTTTTCTTTTCTTTTATTTTAGGAACGGATTGATAAAAAGAAAATGATCACAAATGTTTTCATTTGAGATCCAAACAATGGATGTAATTAAAATGTTCTTAAATCGCTGGAAACTTTGGCTATATTGGTATTAAAACAAATTATTGTCATCATTGCCTAAAAATATTTTCATTCTCAGTCTTGGAATGTTTGACATCAATGAACGGTTAAAACTATGTTTATTAGGATGTGAGCAATGATGTGATAATTACAGGAGCACTCCCCCAAATAACAGTCCAGATGTTCAATTCCAGGAAACAGAGCATCACCGGTACATTCCTCAGTGGCCGCTGGGAATGCAGAGGGCGCATGTGCTGGGACTGCCTTGGGGATAGAAGTGGAAGGCAGGGAGCCCGGGAAGCTTGAGAACATATGACAACCCTGTGCGGCAGCCTTTCCTGCTTTCTGACTGTAAGGACGATTCTTCCCCGAGGGAAATGTGTTGCCCTCAACTGACAAGAGGGGAAAGCAACTACAGGTTTATTATTAGATGTGCCTTTCAGAAGCGAAGTTTTTAAAAGTTTCAGAAAGTGGTGTTTAAATTGCTGTAGCTGCAGGGCGCCTACAGTTTATGTGCTAACCATGTATGCATGTTTTATGAAGCTATTTAATCTGCAATTCGCTTTTTAAAAAAAGCAATCACCATAGCAACTGACATGAGAAAGCTCTGTGCTAGCTTTGACACACAGGGCACTCTGCAGCCAGGCCTGGGCAGCCCACACGGCAGGTGTAAGCCAGCCACCCGGTTTCAGGGAGGTGAGGGTTAACGCATTATTTCAGTCATTCACTTCTCACCTTGGGCAAATGCTGAGAGTACTGAAGTACAGATAAAGTAAAAATGGCTGACTGTGAGTTGCAACACTTCTACCCTGCAGAGACGAAGGCCTTGTCTTGAAATACTCCTAGCTATTTAAAAAGAAAGTCTATTATGCGTGTATAAGAGGTCAGAATTTTCCTTCAGTCTGAAGTATCTGTAAAGAAAATAATTACTTCCCCCCATGACTACCTATAAAGTGATTTTCACATCAAAAATTCCCAGAAATTATACAAGGAGACAAATTTCTTATTTCCAGAAGCATAGCAACGCTGTGTACATAAGAAACCATTTTTATCTCAGATCAGCAAAACTAGTGGAAAACTTTAAGACACTTCATGTAATTTTATCAACAATAAAAATCTCAGCAATGTTACACTTTGGTGAGTAAATATTATTAATTTTTCTGTTGGTCATAAGATAAAGAAATGCCATTTAAAAATGGTATGCCAGGCATATTTCACCGTGAAATTTTACGTAAATAATATTATGATTCGAAAAAGTATTCCCTCATATTTTGGAACTTCCACAACTATTTTCTACTTTTATTTTGAAAGAATGTTTTACTATTGGATCTTTCTTCTGAGACCACTTATTTAAATTTGTTTCCGAATATATCTCAAAGAAATCATCAATGGACAAATTATTGACAGTCTGAATCATAGTTAATGAATAACTTAAATAATATATTTTTCCTAATCAGTTAAGGTAACCACCATGTATTGACTACATTTTATGATACTTACATGACTCTTATGTAATATAATTAAAATACGTTCCCTGAGTTTAAGGACCATATAATATAAAATATTAAGATTAAAAAAGTTAAATGAAAGCTAAATTATGTGATTCATCCACTAAGTCATTCCCGGTTTTACATGAAGGAAAAATCAATTCAGGCTGATGTAAAGATCATGTCACACAGGCAATGGGTTTTCTTTGTGACTTCTAGTTTAAGTGATATTTGGTATGAATGAAACAAGAAAAAGGCTAGTCAGATGGCCAAATGTATGTATGTGGTCAAATCATAAGAATTAGAAAAAATATGTTTAAGTAGGATAAAGTGAGTTATAAAATATTTTAAATGCAACTTGAAGGTAGTGAGTATGAAATACTTGTTTTTTTTATTTTTACATATACATGTGATTATTAGGTTTCCACTTTTTGCCTTCACACAATTAAAAAGGCTTAAAATTTAACAACAATAACAATGTTTTTAAGATAAGGACTAGAAACAAAAACCTTGAAAAGAATGAGTGAGGATAAATATATTTTATACTTAATATACTCCCTTTATAATAATATATTTTTTTCAATTTTAGTATCAGGTGTATCCAGATGAAGTAGAATGATTTTTAAGTATTTCTTCTTTTTCTATTGTCTATAAGATTTGGCATGATCTGTTTTTTGAAATTATCTTTTATTTTTATTTATAAATATTAGTTGTTTATTTTTTGAGACTTTGGAAAAAAATAAGAAGTTAATTGATGACTCCATACTGAACCTCAGAGTCAAAGCATTCTATGATAGACATACTCTTATCTGACAATGTGAATGTTACCTTCTTTGCATTACTATTATTATTATTGCTTAATACTTCATTGCAGCAATCATCTGAAATACTCATTTTTATAAAAATAAAGTGAAGCTCTGAAGAAGGTGTGTTCACATACCAAGTAGTTAAATAGCTGTAAGTATGATCATTATGATATATTGAAATTCAATCAAAATATAAAAGTAGAACCACAATATACCCTTTTTTAAACATTATTTTTCCAGCAATTATCAATGAAAACTAAAGGATAGTTGTGTTCAGTGATATGAAATTAGAATGGTCAATTAGCTTGTGGAAATTTTGCATCATACAAAACCAAGAAAATTTCCTAGAGCCTTAATCACCTAATTAAGTACACTGTTGATCTTCAGACAGTGTTGTTTGAGGGGTGATTCTTAGATTTCATTGAACCTGAAGATGATCTCCCCCCATACATACTTTTTGAAATAGGCCATTTGCCAACATTTTATAAGGGTTTGTTAGGGAGAGCTACACAAATTTTTCCAGGTTGTGTTACAGATTTGAATGTCAATATATGGGTTGATATGACAAGACAATTAATCCCCAAAAGGGAATTTCTGGCAAAGATATTAAGAGTTATAGGAGTGAACTCTGGTAGCATGGGTCAAAAATATGGGAGAAATTATTTTTGGTCAGTATAAGATTTCAGCTATTTATAATATGAAAAGACTTTTGAAGATTTGGGCTTTCATGAGAGAAGAGAGATAGCACGGTAACCAATAGTAATAAATACTTATTATCACTTTTTTTTTTTTTTTACAAAAGTTTGTCTAAAAGTGAACAAATGATGAAAATTTATCTTTGGGAAAAATGCATATGTCATAAATCAGATTTTAAAGATAGATAATTATTTAACTTAGAAATCTGTATGATCCCTTTGTAAAAATTGACAAAATTTTATGAACATGATTCCAGATGTATTAATATAAAAGATGATATCCTACTAATAATCTCTACCAATATTTTATGTAAATAATTTTTATCATCTTTGTTTCATTACAAGCCTTATCAGCACAATGACTCCTTAACCAAAATAAAATGCAAAAATGACTTTTGTTTAGATTCACTATTGCATTCTCCATATTTCTCTTTAAATAAAAGAGGTAGGGTAATGACAAATTTAAAATACATTCATCATATTTTCTCCTTAGGGTTCAATTTCCAGCTTATTTTATATGAAAGTCAAGATTGTATTGGTTAATATCAAATGTATATACAAAATTTCTGATTTGGTACTAGAATAGAAAAGTATCCTAAAGAATACTTTTATAGTTATTATAAATATAAAATATTATTACCTACATTTAATATAATAACTGACAATCTTTTGAGTATTTCAAAGCTACTGACAATGATTTATTTGAAATTCATTTTTATTTTCAGAGAATGCACAAATATTAACAGTACTTCAAAAATGTTAAGGAAAGCTTTATTTTTTTTTTTTTGAGACAGAGTCTGACTCAGTTGCCCTGGGTAGAGTGCCTTGGTGTCCTAGCTCACGGCAACCTCAGAGTCTTGGGCTCAAGCAACCCTTTTGGCTCAGTCTTCAAAGTAGCTGGGGTTACAGGTGGCTGCCACAGAACTCAGGTAGCTTTTCTATTTTTTAGTAGAGACTGGTGCTCGCTCTTGGTTAAGCTGGTCTCGAATTCCCATGCTCAGGCAATTCACCTGCCTCAACCTCCCAGAGTGTGTGAGCCTCTGTGCCTGGCTATGGAGAGAAATTTTACAGATGAAAGACTGTCCCATAACAGTCAGGGAAGCACTGAGACCCCTCATTTTTACTTCCATCATCAGTGAATGTGAATTGAGCAGGTTTACACAAAATACCCCATTCTGGTAGAAGAATAAACTCATCATCTACAGTTGTCTGTATTAGAGTGATTCTGTGGTTTCCTTCACAGCTTTAGCCAATCTATTACGTATTCTAGAATGCATTGTCCTCACCTGAGCAAGAAGAAAAAAAAATACTTATCTTTAGAAGTGGTTATAGGATTATATGCATGCTCCTTGTGAAAACTGATAGCAAAGTGCTTTGAACATAAATGTTAATAAAATATCCTGGGAGTAGTGCCTATGGCTTTCACATTGCTTGCCTTTGAGGGGCTGAACTTCAGAGAGAGCATGTGGGTTCAACATGACCTTGGAGCATGGGCTGGTTGTAGTTACATGGAGGAAATCAGAGTTATTTTTAATCAAGGAATATTTTCATCTTAGACCTCAATATATAGTCATTTAAATTTGAGAATGCCAATTTTAATAAAAGAATTAAGTTTATGTGTTATGTCACTTAATTTAAGTTTTATTTGATGGAGTTAGCATGCCACTGCTTCATCTTCAGATCTACTTTGTGTAATCCCAAAGGAAATCTGCTACAACTTTTTGCCCTTATCTTAATATTTTATATGAAAGAAGGTAATTGCATTAGAATTATCTTCTCCAGAACCAAGCTGTAACCATGAAAAATTACATTTTAAATTCACATACATGCTGTGTCTTTAAGGAGTAAAATTTAATCTTAACGTGATTTCCTCCGTGCTGGGAACTTTTCTTTCTTGCCTCTGGAAGTGTGAATGTGAATTCCACTGGCATAAAAGTTCTCATCTAAAAAGACATAATTTCCTCAACAAACTCAACCTGAGATCTGTATCAGGCATGTGCCACCTCGTTGGACTTCTTTGCAGACTTGACTCCAAATCACTCATAGCTGCTTCTCAGACTCAAAATTTGGTTTCTCCCAGACTTGTGATTCTTTGCCTGATTTCAACCATTTTGTTTAGTCTCTGACTTCATTTTGTTTCTTGTAGTCTGAATGTATTTGTTTTCTTGTAGCTTTCTTTATTTATTTATTCTACTACTTAGCATTTTATTTCTATGCTGTTTTGTTTCTTATGATCCTAACTTATGGTTCCGTGTCCCTACCATACTTGCTCTCTATTTTGGAAGGCAGTGATGTTCATCACTGTACCTCCAACACTGGCATTTGACCTATTTTTTGAAGGAGCAATATTTTTTCTAGTAGTTACTTTGGGTCCTATTCTCCTCTGTTTCCTTGAGAATCTCTCTCAGTTTTACTCATCTTTTTCTAAACTAGAGAACTTTACTCTGTGATCTAATGATCCCTCATTTATGAGAAACTTTATAGAAGCCAGACAACTTGTAGAAGTATATGCACAGAATTTTTCATGATATGCACATTTTACGTCCTGGGGAGCATTTCACAGATTTAACTGTTTCCTTAAGGGGCCTGTGACTCTTTAAAAGTTTGAGGACGATTATTCTTATTTCCACTTTACATGACCGTTTACGGCTGTTAGTCCAAGTTCAGACAGGCACTGTATCTCCTGCTGGATATCTCCCTTCCCTCTTCTCTGTGCTGGATGTTTAACTTAATTGATTTCTTAAGTCTGTACTATATTGTCTGCCACAGAAGACAACTTGGCTTCCCCACTTTGGGTCCATTAATAAAGAACTCAAAAGATCTGGCTTAGACTTCAAACGTTAACCTCATCAAATTCAACCAGCTGAAGTTGAACACATCTTCCCTCTAAAATTAGATTTCTCACGTCTCTCAGTGTCACCATATTCTTTCCATGTACCTTTAAGTGAAAAGCTTTGAAAGCATTTCTGACCTTTCTCTGTTTTCTCAGTTTCCAGGTGGAGCCTGCCTCTGACTCTGAGGCATCACACAATGATACCGGAAAAGTGGCACCCCAGCCAGCACAGCTGAGCAGGGCCTGGGGAACCTGCCACTTCTGTGTTGGTGGCAGCAGTCTGCAAAAAACCCGGCAGGTTGAGGCAAGCGAGGGAGCTTTCTTCCCACAGAGGCTCCAGTAGAGCTGTGCTAGAGAACCTGTCAATCAAGGGAA
>CAUYTI010139250.1:0-33914 GCA_963575145.1 Galago senegalensis | reverse complement strand
CTGGGTAGAGTGCTATGGCATCACAGCTCACAGCAACCTCCAACTCCTGGGCTCAAGTGATTCTCCTGCCTCCGCCTCCCAAGTAGCTGGGACTACAGGTGCCCGCCACAACGCCTGGCTATGTTTTGGTTGCAGCCATCGTTGTTTGGCGGGCCCAGGCTGGTTTTGAACCCTCCAGCTCAGGTGTATGTGGCTGGCGCCTTAGCCATTTGAGCCACAGGCGCCAAGCCTGATATTTTCAAATACTAGAAGTTGAAGTCCTCTGGCAATACGTGGCAGAGAGGAAGCACTGAGCAATTGGCACAGTTGATGAGACCTCCCTGCCCCCTAGTGCCCTTGCCTGGCCCCCTCTGGGCACAGCCCCCCAGGCTCGGGTGTGGGGGGCACCTCTCAGGCCTCTTCTTGCTCCACAGGGACCCTCCAGGAGTACCTCAAGGTGGTGATGGCCCTCAAGTATGACGAGAAGCCACCCTATGTCACGCTGAGGAGCAATCTAGCATCCCTACTGCAGGATCTGCGAGTATCACCCTATGACCCCCTTGACCTCAGGATGGTGCCGTAGGTAGAATCCAGGTGGGAAAAGTTTATGAGTCTTAACCTCCATCCCACATGTTGTCCTTATCCCTCCCCTGCCCAAGGTGTCAGCAGATGTGTCCCAGGGCCCCTTACATGTTCACCCGGAGCCCAGCTTCCCAGGTAGACACTGGATTTCTTTTTTTTTTTTTTCTTTTTTTTGAGACAGAGCCTCAAGCTATCCCCCTGGGTAGAGTGCTGTGGCGTTACAGCTCACAGCAATCTCCAACTCCTGGGCTCAAGCAAGTCTCTTGCCTCCGCCTCCCAAGTAGCTGGGACCACAGGCGCCCGCCACAACGCCCGGCCATTTTTTGGTTGCAGCTGTCGTTGTTTGGTGGGTCCAGGCTGGGGATTCGAACCCGCCACCCTAGGTGTACGTGGCTGGTGCCTTAGCCGGTTGAGCTATAGGTGCCGAGCCAGTGTCTCTTAAAAATTAAAAAAAAAAAATTTTTTTTCTAGAATTTTATCTTGTTTTTCTATAAATAAAAACCTACTGTAATTATAACTTGGATTGTGTTGAATCTGTACATTGGGGAGAATTTACATGTAAGATGTACTGAGTCTGCCAAAGAACATGATATATCTTTCTCTTTATTTATAATTTTTTCACTTTTTGTTAGTACAATCTGTTTTTATTGTAGAGGTCATACATATCTTTTATTAAACTTACTGAGTATTTTACTTTTTATGTTCAATAGAATTTATAAAATTTATTCTTCAGTTGTTCCTATATAGAAATGCAGTGGGTTTTCTTTTTTTCTTTTTTCTTTTTTTTTAGATGGAGTCTCATTTTGCCCTCAGTAGAGTACTGTGACATCATAGCTCACAGCAACCTCAAACTCTGTGGGCTTAACCCATTCTCTTGCCTCCACCTCCTGAGTAGCTGAGTCTATAGGTACTCGCCACAATGCCCAGCTATTTTTAAAGATGGGGTCTTGCTCCTGCTTAGGCTGGTCACAAACTCCTGAGCTTAAGCAATATACCTGCATTGGTCTCCCAGAGTGCTAGGATTGCACGCATGAGCCACCTCTCCCAGCCTTGGGTTTTCATATATAGCTCTTAAATCCTGAGACCTTGTGAAACTCACTTATTATTCCTAATGGTATTTTTGTTGATTTCTTAGGATTTTCTATGGATTCTCATTGATGAATAGGATCAATTTTAATTGTTCCTTTCCAATCTTGGATAGAATTGGTTGAAGTGGATGATGAACAACTTAATTCCCAATTTTAGAGAGAAAATTGTTCAGTATTTCACCATTAAATATGTTGAAAGTTTTTTGTACAACTTAATTCCCAATTTTAGAGAGAAAATTGTTCAGTATTTCACCATTAAATATGTTGAAAGTTTTTTGTAAGTACCTATTGCCTGAGTGAGGAAGTTTCTATTTCTAGTTTGCTAAAAGTTTTTTCATGAATAGAGAGAATTTGTAAAATGCTTTGTTTGTATTTACTGTTGATTTAGTTTTCTTATTTAATCTGTTTATATGGTGAATTGTATTAACTGAGTTTTGAATGTTAACTTTGTATTCCTGAATTAACATTCTACATGATGCTGTGTTAACCTAATTACTTATTATTTTGTTAAGGATTTTTGCATCTGTCTTCTTGAGGGATATTGGCCAATTGTTTTCTTCTAATGTATTTGTCACTTTGGTTTTAGGTTTAAGTTAGTCTCTTGAGACAAATTTAAAAGTGATATTTCTTTCACTATTTTCTGAAAGCATTTATATAAGATTTGTATTATTAAATATTTCTTCATTAAATGTAGGCATACCTTATTTTATTGTGCTTTTATCTGTGCACTTCACAGATGTTTCATTATTTACAAATTAAAGGTTTGTGGCAACCTTGTCTATTGGCCAATAGCTTGTGCTCACTTTGTGCCTCTTTCAGATTTTGGTAATACTCACAATATTTTAATCTTTGTCTATTACATCTCCTATGGTAATCCATGATCGGTAATCTTCAGTGTCACTGTGATGTAGTTGTTTGGCGCATCATGAACTGTGCCTACATAAGACAGTGAACTTAATCCATACACGTTGTGCGTGTTCTTAGGGTAGTGTTGCTCTACTGACCCTTCTTGCTCCCTCTTCTTAGGCCTCCCTATTACCTAAGACACAAAAAATAGTGAAATTAGGCTAGTTAATAAACCTTCAGTGGCCTCTAAGTGTTCAAGTGTAAGGAAGAATCGACATTTCTCACTTTAAATAACAAACTAGAAATGATTAAGCTTAGTAAGGAAAACATGTCAGAAGCTGAGATGGGCCAGAAGCTAGGCCTCTTGTACCATATTTAGTCAAGTTGCAAATACAAAGGAAAAGACCACGCCTTTGCAAATACAAAGGAAATTAAAAGTGCTACTCTAATGAATTATAAGAAAGTGAAATAGTGGCTCGGCACCTGTAGCTCAGCAGCTAGGGCACCGGCCACATACATCAGAGCTGGTGGGTTCGAATCCAGCCTGGGCCTGCCAAACAGCAATGGCAACTACAACCAAAAAATACTCGGGTGTTGTGGCAGGTGCCTGTAGTCCCAGCTACTTGGGAGGCTGGCGAGAGAATTGCTTAAGCCCAAGAGCTGGAGGTTGCTGTGGGCTGTGATGCCACAGCACTCTTACCCAGGGCGACAGCTTGACACTGTCTCAAAAAAAAGAGTGAAATAGGCTGGATGCCAGTGGCTCACATCTATAATCTTATTACATTGGGAGGCTGAGGCAGGAGGATTACTTGAGGCCAGGTGTTTGAGACCAGCCTGAGCAATTAGCAAAACCCTGTCTATATAAAGTAGGGACTCTGAAACTTTTTAAACAGGGGCCAGTTCATTGTCCCTCAGACTGTTGGAGGGCTGGACTACAGGCCCTGGGACGAGTCAGCTGCTGAGCAGGACAGGCAGTGGTGGCAAAAACACCCAGCGGGCCAGATAAACGTCCTAGATGGGCTGCATGTGGCCCACAGGCCGTAGTTTGAGGACACTTGGTATAAAGTATAGGAAAATTTGCTGGGTATGGTGGTGCATACCTGTAGTGCCAGCTATTTGGAAGGCTGAGACAAGAGGATCATTCGAGTCTAGGAATTTGAGGTTGTAGTGAAGTATGACGATGCCACCGCACTATAGCCTGAGCAATAGAGCAAGACGCAAACTTAGTGGTCTCGGTGGAAGATCAAACCTTCACAACATTCCCTTAAGCTAAAGCCTAATCTAGAGTAAGGTACTAATTCTCTTCAATTTTATGAAGGCTGATAGGGATGAGGAAGCTATAGAAGAAAGAGGTTGTTGTATGAGGTCTAGGGAAAGAAGCCATCTCTATAATATAAAAATTCAAGGTGGTGTAGCAAATGCTGTTAATAGAAGCTGTAGTATGTTATCCAGAAGCTCTAGCTAAGATGATTGATGAAGGTGGCTATACTAAAGAACATTACGTAAAAGCAAAATCTGGCATTTTAAATCTGTGATATGGTAGCAGTTTTTGTCTAGCAAAACAGATGTGTAGCAAGTGCATTAATAGAAGCTGTCATATGTTATCCAGAAGCTCTAGCTAAGATGATTGGTAGCAGTTTTGTCTAGCAAAACTAGATGTGTAGCAAGTGCTGTTAATAGAAGCTGTAGTATGTTAGCCCGAAGCTCTCGCTAAGATGATTGATGAAGGTGGCTATACTAAAGAACATTTACAGTGTAGATGAAATAGCCTTCTATTGGAACAAGATGCTATCTAGGACTTTGTAGCTGGAGAGATGTCAATGCCTGGCTTCAAAGGACAGACTGACACTCTTGTTAGGGGCTGATGCAGCTGCTGTTATCTTTCATTTCAAGCCCCAGTGTTCATTTACCATTCTTAAAATTGTAGAGCCCTTAAGAATTATACTAAATCTATTCTGTGCTCTTTTGGAACAACAAAGCTCAGATGCTAGTACAATCTTTACAGTATGATTTACTCAGTATTTTAAGCCTGCTGTTTTGACCTGCTCAGAAAAAAAGATTCCTTTCAAAATTATTACTGCAGATTGACAGTGCATCTAGTCACCCAAGGTCTGATGGAGATGTACAAGAAAATTAATGTTTTTATGCCTGCCAACACACCATCCATTCTCATTCTGCAGCCAGTAGATCAAGGAGTAAATCAAGGAGTAATTTCTACTTTTTTTTTTTTTTTTTTTTGAGACAGGGTCTCTTGCTCTGTTGCCCCGACTAGAATGCAGTAGTGTCATCATAGCTCACTACAACCTCAAACTCCTGGCTCAAGCAATCCTCCCATCTCAGCCTCCGAAAATGCTGGGATTACAGGTGTGAGCCGTTGTGCCTGGCAGTAAAGTATTTTTTAAATAAGGTATATACATTGGTTTTTTAAGACATAATGCTATTATATATAGGTAATAGACCACAGGTGGTATAAACATAACTTTATATTGTCCTGGAAAATTTGTGTGACTTGCTTTATTGCAGTGGTCTAGAACTGTATTTCCAAGTTTACTTGTATTTGATAGAGTTCATCATTGAAACCATTTGGTCCTAGAACTTTCTTTGTGGAAAGGCTTTTTATTAAGTTCAGTTTTTGTGTGTTATGTGGTTATTCAGGCTTTTTGTTTTGTCTTTTGTGTCATCAATGTTTGTAATCTGTTGCTTGTCTTTTTTAGAAGCAATCACACCTTTGCTCTAACCACATAGTTATAATCACAACGTAAAAGCAAAATCTGGCATTTTAAATCTGTGATACGGTAGCAGTTTTTGTCTACGAGGAAGAAGCCTGAAGGGAGTGACTGTTGGATAGGGAGAAACAGGAGGTGCCACAAGTCAACTAGGAGCTAATAGATACAGACAAGGTGTAGTTGGCCATAATCAAAAGACAGAGGTGCAGTTGACTTCCTGAGGGCTAGGGAAGATCTCTTAGAGGAGCTGACATCTGACCTATGTTTTGGAAAATGAAGGGGGAAATCTGCTAAGACAGGGTTGAGGCTCAGCAGCAAAGACGAGGGGGGAAACTAGAATTCTGGAGGGCACAATGAAACAGTTTTGTGGGAAGAAAGCAGAAGGTAAATGAGCTCAAATGAGGGAAATAGATGGTGGAGGCTTGATCAGAGAGAGGTGTTCCCAAGGACCTATGGGCCTATGGCCACAATGGGCAAACACCAGGGATGGAATTAAGTAATCTTGTAAAGTTGCTTTGGTTCCAGAACTGGCTGATGCTTTTGTGGTAATCAGTATTCTTGTTAGCTCTTAGCACTCAGGACCCTGAAAAGTTTGTTTGGATTTTCCAGGAGACTTTCTGGCGGTTAGTGGTGAGCTACTTGGAGATCAGGGCTTTTGCTGCAGATGTTTAAAGTGATGTCCTATAATTAATTAAAATTGTGTTCTAGGGTGCAGTGGCATGTGCCTATAGCCGCAGCTACTAGGAAGGCTAAGAAGGGAGGATCACTTGAGCCCAGGCTTGTGTGCTATGATCATGCCCATATATAACACTGTATTCTAGCCTGAGCAGCATAGTAAGACCCTATCTCTTTTTAAAAAAAAAAAAATGTCCTGGAAGCATGCCTTTGGCTATTGTGATTATATTTTAAAAGAAAAACTTAGTTCTACATTTTGTCATCATAAATAGTTCCTGCTTTCTCTTTCATTTTTGTAGACATTCAGCAGACACCTTTGAATATGATTCAGATTTTCTTCTCCCAAGTAAGATATATATATATATTTGAGACAGAGTCTCAAGCTGTTGTCCTGGGTAGAGTGCTGTGGCATCACAGCTCACAGCAACCTCCAACTCTTGAGCCCAAGCAATTCTCTTACCTCAGCCTCCCAAGCAATGGGACTATAGGTGCTTGCCACAATGCCCAGCTATTTTTTGGTTCTAGTTGTCATTGTTGTTTGGCAGCCCCAAGCTAGATCCGAACTCACCAGCTCCAGTGTATATGGCTAGTGCCCTCGCTGCTGAGCTATAGGCACCAGCCCCTCACCCCCCCAAGTAATATTAACACAACTTTCCTCTCTAATTTTTCCTTCTGGAAAGGAAGAGGAGGCTGCAAAATGGGCCCGGGAAGAAGAAGAAGCCCAGCGTCGATTAGAGGAAAACCGCTTGCGAATGGAAGAGGAGGCAGCCAGACTTCGGCATGAGGAAGAAGAACGGAAGAGGAAAGAGTTGGAGCTTCAGCGCCAGAAGGAGTTAATGCGCCAGAGGCAGCAGCAGCAGGAGGCTCTCCGGAGGTTGCAGCAGCAGCAGCAGCAACAGCAGCTGGCACAGATGAAGGTAAAGCCCAGACATCAGCCATAGGCACTGCTCACTGGCTTTTTTAGTTAGGTAGATGGTGGCAACATCAGTAGTAGTTGAGCTATGTATATATATATTTTTTGAGACAGAGCCTCAAGCTGTCGCCCTGGGTGGAATGCTATGGCATCACAGCTCATAGCAACCTCCAACTCCTGGGCTCAAGTGAGTCTCCTGCCTGAGCCTCCCAAGTAGCTGGGACTACAGGCACCTGCCACAACGCCTGGCTATTTTTGGGTCATAGTTGTTGTTTGGCAGGCCTGGACTGGATTCGAACCCACCAGCTCTGGTATATGTGGTGGCACCTTAGCCGCTTGAGCTACAGGCGCCAAGCCATGTATATATATATTTTTATTAAATATTACTGGTTAGGTTTTTTGATCATTAATAAAATATATGATGCACATATTTTGTGTTAGACATTTAAACAAGAGAGATGTAAACACAAGAGGATAGGGTGTGAGCTACAAGGCAGGCTAAACAAGTAAATCTATTTGGTTCATAAAATTAATGTGCCTCAATGAACATTGGCATGCCTACTCCATACTAGTTTAGCACTGCTGAGACAAAGGTAAATGAGACAAGGCAGTTGCCCACAGAGAGTTCACAGATAAACATTTAGATGTATAATGGAACTAGAATAGTGGGCTTAAAATACAGTTGGCTATAGGGGCTTGTTGAAAATTACAGTAAGAGGTGATGTATATGAAGAATTGTTTTAAGAAGATTCAAAGCATTATTCGAAATAAGGAGAAAATGAAAACTGGGAACCTAATAATGGGTGGCAGTCACAATGAATAGGAAGGGCTAGCAGGAGAGAACTGGCCCAACAGCAATCAGCAAGATTAAGTAACTGTCCAGAGGTAAGAGTGTAGGCATTCTCGTTTTGTCACCTGGCCTAGAGTGCCATGGCCTCAGCCTAGCTCATAGCACCCTCAAGCAATCCTCCTGCTTCAGCCTCTCAAATAGCTGGGACTGCAGGCGTGAGCCATAATACTTGGCTTTTTTTTTTAGTAGAAAAGTTTTCGCTGTTGCACAGACTGGTCTGGAACTCCTCCTGAGCTCAAGCACTCCACAGCCTTGGCCTCCCAGAGTGCTAGGATTACAGGCATGAACCACCACACCTGGCCTTTCACCTTCATTTTTGAAAGATAGCTTCAGTGGATGTAGAATTCTTGAATTCCTGGTTGGCAGTATTTGCTTTTTTTCCTTTGAGGATTTTTTTTGTTTTTCTAAGAGATGGAGTCTTTTCTGTTACTCAGCTGGGTATAATTATAGTTCACTGCAGCCTTGAACTCCTGGCCTTGAGTGATCCTCCTGCCTAAGCCTTCCAAGTACTGAGTCTACAGGCATGTGCCGCTACACTAAGCCACATTTTTCTTACTTTTTTAGAGATGAGGTTTTACTATGGTGCCCAAGCTGGACTCAAACTCCTGGTCACCTTGTCCTTTTAGAGTGCTGAGATTATAGGCACCAGCCACAGGATCAGGGCCCTTTGAGGACTTTGAATATCTTAACCATTGCCTTTGCCTCCATTTTTTCTAATGGGGAGTCAGCTGTTAATTTTAGTGGGGTTCCCTTGTAAGTGAAGTGTTGTTTTCTTTGGCCATTTTGAAGATTTTTCTCCTTGAGTTTGTCTTTTAGCATTTCTACTACAAAATGTTTATGGATCTCTTTGTGTTTAATTAGAATTCATGGAGCTTTCCATGTGTGTAGATCAGTGTTTTTCTATAAATTTGGGAAGTTTCATGCATCATTTCTTCTGCTAGTTTCTCTGTCTCCTCTTTATTGGGCACTGGAGGTAAGTGTGTGTTGATGAACTTAATGGCATCTCTATTTCTCTAAGGCTCTCTTCAGTTTTCTTTCCCCCCCTCTGTTCTTTGTGTAATTTCTATTGATATATACGTTTCCTATTTCTTTCTTTTGCCATTTTAGGAATACTGTTGTGCATCTCTAGTGAGTTTTTCATTTCTATTGTACTTTTTAACTCCAAAATTTCCTTTTGTTGCTTTTTAAAATAATTTTTATCTCTTTGTTGATATTATTTGGTGACATCATCATCATGCCTTCCTTAACTACTTTAATTATGGCTTCTTTAGTTCTCTGAATGTAAAACTTCGAATTCTTAGTTCATTCTGACGTTTCCCACAGGCAGTTTCTTTCCCTGCTTTCCCCCTCCCCCAGTGTATGGGTCATACTTTTCCTGCTTCTTGGCATGTCTCATAATTTTTTATTGTAAATTGGACTTTTTTGATAATGTAGTAGTTATGGGTCCTGGTCCCCCCCCCCCCAGCTCACTGTTATAATTTGTTTGTTTTGTGATTAGATTGATTATTTTAGTGAAGTTAAACCTCCTCCTCCTCCTCCTCCTCCTTCCACAGTGTGAACCCTTAGTTGTTGGTCCTCTGAGGGTGCAGCATTAAGTGTGTCCACCGTCACTCTGGGGTGACAGGGTTTTGACAGAGACATCTTTGTCTTTTCCCACCTTCAGCTGTTAAGCTCTGCATATTATTAGCTGATTGCTCTGTTCTCATATGGGCCCTGGGCTATACATCCACAGACTGATCCAATCAAGTTTGGGCTTTTTTGAAGAGGTAATTCCTGGGACCTATGTATGAGATTTGTCCTGACTCCATGAGGACTCCTTCCAGCTGTCCCTTTCCCTAGTTCTCTCAAAAGAAGAGCCTACAGTTTAGGCTGTATCTCCTGTGAATCTTTCATTTTCCTCCCAGTTGCCTTTTTACCCTGTCCTCTACCTTTTTTTTTTTTAAGGTCTCACTTGGTTGCCCTGGTGTTGAGTGCTGTGGTGTCATAGTTTATGGCAGCCACAAACTCTTGGGCTCAGAGGATCCTCTTACCTCAGCCTCCCAAGTACCTGGGCCTACAGGTACCTACGACAATGCCTGGCTAGTTTTTCTGTTTTTAGTAGACAGGGGTTGTACTTTTGCTCAGGGTGGCCGTGACCTTCCACAGTGCTAATAGGATTACAGGCGTGAACCACCATGTCCAGCCTCCACTGCTTTTGAAAACATCCTTAGGCTTGAACTGCTTATTCTCCTGTGTCTAGAGCCAATGAAGTCAGTTCCTTTGGGAAGAGATTTGGAGGAGGTAGCTGGGACCAGAATGAGAAACACTCTTAATGCGCTTTTTCCAGGAAGAAATTCTGCCTACTGGTAGCCATGGGGAGAGGGTGTCCTGGGTCTTGCCTGCCCCAGTCTACAGTGCAGTTTCTGTCTCCCTGAGCTCATAGTAGGGGGGAAGAGAGTGGGCTTAGGGTTAAGTATCACTACCTCTTCCTATTCTTACTGAATTTTAGCAGATTTTCATGAGTACATGTTTCTTCATTTGCTGCATGCTTTTAGGATTTTGGGAGGCTTTAAATGGTAGCACTTTAAAATAGTTTTTCTGGGAAGCAGGTCTACTGAGTTCTATATGCTGTTATACTGACAGGGGAATGTAATTGTTTTTTTAAACCAAAAATAGTGTTGAAAAGAAAAGTAGCAGTATCAAGGGAGAACAAGAAGAGTACATTTTTTAAATCAATGAAAGGTATTAGGCATTCAGTGGTCACAGAATGTGCCACGTTTGCTGATTTGGGAAAGGGTTGTTCTAATCATTATGATTGACACACTAGTTGTGAGAGGGCAGTATAGGATAAAATGTCATGAGGCAGTGTTGCAGGAGCCACAGGATATTATTTCCTATGTACAAAGAAGACAAGGAAATTGATAACTATCTGCAGCATCTGTCTGTTATGTGAGGAAGACTTAGGTATGGTTGGCAAGGACACCAGAGACCTATGAAATAGAGTATTTATTTTGTGTGTATATGTTCTCATAGACTGTGTGTGTGTATAATATGGACATGTGTCTGTATATGCATATACATGTAGAGCGAGAGACAGAAAGAGGTGGGGGTGGGGAGAATGAGTATAAGTTGGCACAGCAGTGGGAAGAATCTTAGAGGTGCCTGAGGGAAATTTCTGGAGATGGTGCTTCTCTTCCTGGTATTCACTGAGGTTCTGCTGAAGAGGGCTGAGGATTCTTTCCTGGTTACAGTGAGATAACACGTCCACTGGGATTTTATACAGTATCAGTGGTTATTGGCTGCATCAGAGTTGCAAAAATATGCCTTACCTTTGTATCTTCTGATTGAGTAGGTGTGGTGGGCCATCTGCATTTTTGCAGGTCCCCTCAGGTGATGTTACCAGGTTTGAGGTCTCTTGCCTTCCTGGGAAAGGTTTGGTTTTTGTTCAGTTTTACCTGCCTAGCTCTCCTTCCCCATACCCCACACCTTTCTCTGTTTGTGTCCTTCTGTTTCCCTCCCCCATCCAGCACAGCTACAGTTTGAGAGTTAAGGATCGATTATGCTGAGTAATTTGGAGGGCATTCATTTGGAGAGCTATATGGCAATATCAGTGACAGTTTAAACTGTTTTATCCTTTTTATCCTGTCAGTTTCACTTACAGAGATTTTGATTTTAGATCCATTCTTTTTGGGACTGTTTGTTTTGATCTCTGTTCTTGTGTTTTCATTGAACATATTTTAGGTCTGGTTAAGTTAGATTTTTTTTGTTGTGTGCATTTGAGTCAATAGATGCCTCAAAATTGAAATGTATCCTTTTCTGATGAATAGGAGCAAGAGATTCTCTGAGATCTACTAACCAGGCTCTGAGATCTTTAAAGTGTGTAGGACACAGATATTTATACTCTTATTTTAAGGGGTAGGAAAATGGAAATTAAAGCAGCTTAATTCTCATGCCTAGAAGCTATAGCCTGGTTAACTCTCAGTGAATATTTTTCATAAAAGACTGAGAGCTATCCTGGCATCTCCTAGTAGCTGCCTCTCTCAGCTTTCCTTTCAGAAATGTCCTTCACCCTTTCGCTGGACAGTAGAATATTTTCCTTTGTTGCCTTCTTGGATTAGGACTCCTCAAGCCAGGGCAGTGCCTGTGGCTCAAAGGAGTAGGGTGCTGGCCCCATATGCTGGAGGTGGCAGGTTCAAACTCAGCCCTGGCTAACTAAAAACTACAAAAAAAAAAAGAATCCTCAAGGCAATTTAGTGATTCTTTTTACTCTTTTCTATTTATGGCTGGATATTGCTGTATATGTCAGTGCTAGATGTAAAAAATGGATGATCAAATATAAGTAGATGCATATATTTTGAGTTTCTTTAAAATAAACTTAGGAGTAGAGCAGTGATAAAAACCTAAGCAAAAGTAAACCAACTAAGAGACCAGCATGTAAAGGGAATGAAGATTTGAATTGAATGTTACTAAGTGGAGTTGAGAGAAACCTGGCTATACGTAATGTATTATTGCCTCTTCATTTCCTGTCTGCATTTCCTCATGAATCTTCTACTCTCCCTTTTTTTGTTTAGCTTCCCTCTTCTTCAACATGGGGCCAGCAGTCCAATGCAACAGCATGTCAGTCACAGGCCACGCTATCGTTGGCTGAAATTCAAAAACTGGAAGAAGAACGGGAACGGCAGCTTCGAGAAGAGGTAAATTTTTAAAATAAAAGTGGTCTAGTTGAACGGTGTTCTAGAATATTTACTGTGCATTAGTGGTTACTGAAGATAGTTACTGTTAGAATTGATGTGTGTCTGAATTGGATCTTCATTATTAAACTCTTTAGCTCATAATTTGGTCATCTTAGCAAAGATGAATGATCTAATAGAAATAACATTTAGATAATATAAATATTTCCTTGAACATTTTGCTGGCCAAGCTCTGGAGAATAGCTCATAAATAAAAGTACATGGGTTCAAAATTGTGGGTGAGTTTTGCTCAAATATCCTTTTTTAAACATTATATTTAGAATGCAGGATATATGTTTCTCTAAAGAGTATTGGGTTCCCTGATTAGCCTACAAAAGCTTAAAATAATGATAGAAATAAAGTACCTCTGCATGTAAGTCTATATCCTGTAGTTCACCGTTAGGGTAAGAAAAATAAAAAATTGAAAAAGGCCGGGTGCAGTGGCTCATGTCTATAATCTTAACACTCTGGGAGGCTGAAGTGAGCAGATTCCTTGAGCTCAGGAGTTTAAGACTAGCTTGAGCAAGAGCGAGAACCCGTCTCTACTAAATACAGAAAAAATTAGCTGAGTGTTATGATGGGTACCTATAGTTTTAGCTGCTTGGGAGGCATAGGCAGGAGGATCAGTTTCACCCCTTCCTTTTTTTTTTAAAGACAGAACCTCAAGCTATCCTCCGGGGTAGAGTACCGTGGCATCACAGCTCACAGCAACCTCCAACTCCTGGGCTTAAGCGAGTCTCCTGCCTATGCCTCCCAAGTAGCTGGGACCACAGGCGCCCACCACAACACCCGGCTTTTTTTTTTGGTTGCAGCCATCGTTGTTTTGGCGGGCCTGGGCTGGATTTGAACCTGCCACCTTAGGTGTCCGTGGCTGGCACCTTAGCCACTTGAGCCACAGGCGCCAAGCCCCCCCTCTCCTTTTTGAGACAGAGTCTCACTTTGTCACTCTGGGTAGAGTGCCATGGCATCATAGCTCACAGCAACCTCAAACTCTTGGGCTTTGGCAATCCATTTGCCTTAGCCTTTCAAGTAGCTAGGACTCAAGTAAGTGCCACCATACCCAGCTAGTTTTTCTATTTTTAGTAGAGATGGGTCTCACTGTTGCTCAGGCTGGTCTTGAACTCCTGAGGCTCAAGCAGTCTACCCATCAGCCTCCTAGAGTGTTAGGATTACAGGTATGAGCCATCATGCCCAATCAGGAGGCTCCCTTGTACCCAGGAATCTAAGGTTGTTGTGAGCTAGGCTGACACCACGGCACTCTGGCCTGGACAACAGAGTGAGAGACTCTGTCTTCAAAAAAAAAAAAAAAGTGAAACGGGGAATGAGAAGAACATGCCTTAAATTAAGTGCCTTATTTATTTATTTATTTTTGAGACAGAGTTACTCTGTCACCCTTGATAGAGTGCTGTTGTGTCACAGCTCACAGCAACCTCAAAATCTTGGGCTTAAGCGATTCTCTTGTTTCATCCTCCCAAGTAACTGGGACTATAGTGCCCGCCACAATGCCCAGCTATTTTTTGGTTGTAAGTTGTCATTGCTGTTTGGCAGGCCCAGCCTGGGCTTGAACCTGCCATCTTCAGTGTATGTGGCTGGCGCCCTAGCCACTGAGCTACAGGTACCAAGCCAACGTTCCTCATTTAGTCATTCATTCAACACATACTTACTGAGTGCCTGCTCAGCTATAGTCTGGGATTATAGGTGAATCCAAAACAGACAAAATTCTCTGCATTCATGAAAGCTACCCTCTAGTTGAGGAGAGATGGCATATTAGAGGATGGTAAGTGCCAGAGAGAAAAATACATGGGAACAAGGGTTGGAGAGAATGTTGGTGATGGTTTGATTGATTGTCTAGTTTTAGGTAGTATGGTCTGGGCAGTTCTCTCTGAACAGGTGACATAATATATATAGCAAAGCCTTGAAGAACATGCTATATGTGGATATGATTTGAGGGAGAGCCATCAGTTTGTTTGATAATGTAAGTTGTCATTTTGTATCTGGGTTGTGTGGTTTACTGAAATGGGAAGTCCGTGGACACACAAAGAGAAATGGGAGTTGTCTATACAGATTTGCCATGTAATGTGCTTGTTGTCATTCAGTAGGTTAAAATGTTTCTTTGCCTTGAAAATTGACTTATTTCTTGCCTTCATTTTGCAAAAAGATTTCTTCTGAATGAAAAGTAATGGTGGTAATTGGCTGAATGCAGAAGCTCACTCCATTATCCTAGCACTCTGGGAGGCCAACGCAGGCAGATTGCTTGAGCTCAGGAGTTCAAGACCACCCTGAGCAAGAGTGAGAGCCCTGTCCCTACTAAAAATAGAAAAATTAGCTGGGTATAGTGGAGGGTGCTTATAGTCCTGGCTACTTGGGAGGATGAGGCAAGAGAATCACTTGAGCCTCGGAGTTTGAGGTTGCTGGGAGGTCTGTCACCATGGCTAACCGGGTCCCAGAGTGAGACACTGCCTCAGGTAAAAAAAATGGTGGTAATCATCTTTTTGTCTGCCAGAAGTTAATATTTCATTTGATTTATTTTCTTTGAACTTTTTGAGTCTTCTTGTACCCTTCAAAGGCATAACATGCCACACATATCTCACATAGAGAAACCAAAGATAATTTTATTTTATTCCAGGATGGATGCTTTTCTTAGATCCTGTAACCTGTTCCAGTCTGGATACTCTTTTTTTTTTTTTTTTTTTTGAGACGGAGCCTCAAGCTATCCCCCTGGGTAGAGTGCCGTGGCCTCATGCTCACTGCAACCTCCCACTCCTGGGCTCAAGCAAGTCTCCTGCCTCAGCCTCCCAAGTAGCTGGGACTACAGGCGCCTGCCACAACGCATGGCCATTTTTTGGTTGCAGCCATTATTGCTGTTTGGCGGACCCAGGCTGGGGATTCAAACCTGCCACCTTAGGTGTATGTGGCTGGCGCCTTAGCCGCTTGAGCCACAGGTGCCGAGCCAGTCTGGATACTCTTGGCTTACTTCATGGCTATTCTGTTTTTCTTGAATTCCTGTCATTTGCATGTTTTCTCTTTTTGATGGGGAATTTCCTCAATTTTATTTTTCACTCCTATTGAGCTTTTAAAAATATTATTATTATTATTATTTTTGGAGATCGGGTCACCCAGGCTGGATGGAGTACAGTGGTGCAGTCATAGCCCACTGCAGCCTCAAATACCTGGGCCTCAAGTGAGTCTCCTACTTCAGCCTCCTAAAGTGCAAGGATTACATGTGTGAACAGTTATACCCAGTTACATTTTTTTTTGAAATTTTAATTACTTTTTATTGAAAACTGCACTGAATGCTAAATATCCACCTTTATAATAAACAAATACAGTAACAGTAACTCACACTAAAACAAAACATACTTCTGATAGCCATTATTTTTCTGTTTGGGACAGTTTCAGAGTTTTTCCTTTGTCACAAAAATGTACACAGGAATGTACCTATCCAGAGGCTCAAAATAGGCCATCTTTTTAAACAAAAAGGAAAAGATTCACAAAAGACTATGAATAGAACATGTAACTAGTTGATACAATTCTAATAGGATTTGTTAAAATCAGTCACATCTAATACATCTGAAGTGCTCTTGTATAAAATATTCACATGAAAAAAATGTCTAAAAAAGTGGGTTTCGGCTCGGCGCCTATAGCTCAACCGGCTAAGGCGCCAGCCACGTACACCTAAGGTGGCGGGTTCGAATCCCCAGCCCGGACCTGCCAAACAACAATGACGGCTGCAACCAAAAAATAGCCAGGCGTTGTGGCGAGCGCCTGTGGTCCCAGCTACTTGGGAGGCAGAGGCAAGAGACTCGCTTGAGCCCAGGTGTTGGAGGTTGCTGTGAGCTGTAATGCCACAGCACTCTACCCAGGGGGACAGTTTGAGGCTCTGTCTCAAAAAAAAAAAAAAAAAAGTGGGTTTCTTCATAGACAGTCTGATAAGTTACCATAAAAAGTGTTTCCTGAGACATAAGGAAATGCAACAGTGTTCTTCTTGAACACTTTTAGTTCAGGACTTTCCACTCAATAAAATAGCTGAGGATCTGAAATTAAGAAAATATATTTGAGTAGAAACAGCTTATGAAACTCAATAGTTTTTTTTTTTTTTTTTTTTTTGGTATCATCAGAGGGTATTACTGAATTTACAGCCAACTTGCTGGCTCAGTATGCAGTTCAGGTGTGACACTTCTTTGTATAGGAGCCTGTACTCTCTTCAATCCTGTGTGTGCAGATGTCTTTTTTTTTTTTTTTTTTTAATTTAAGAGACAGAGTCTTACTTTATCACCCTTGGTAGAGTGTTGTGGCATCACAGCTCACAGCAGCCTCCAGCTTTCGGGCTTAGGTGATTCTCTTGCTTCAGTCTCCTGAGTAGCTGGGACTACAGGCGCCTACCACAACGCCCAGCTATTTTTGTTGTTGTTGCAGTTTGGCTGGGGCCACGTTTGAACCGGCCACCCTTGGTATATGGGGCTGGTCCCTACTCACTGAGCTACAGGCACTGCCCATGTGCGGATGTCTTAATACAGACAGACAGTTTCTCCCCATTCTATAGTTTTAATCTTCCTATTAGCAAAAAGAGGTAACCAGTCCCTGTAGACCAAAGGAACTATATTCACAGGATGGGGATTTCCTGTTAATTTTTATTTGATGTTTGGAACTCCTGATGCAACATTCTAGAGCAGGGAGCTTGGGACCTGCTGCACCCAAGGGGCTGATAAAGGAAAAAGCTCTATTTATTCTTTGTGATTTGATGCACAGATGAAAAACTTAAGACATAATAACAGAAGTTGGTCGTTAATAAATCATGTCCTAATCTTTCAGCGCTTCCATATGCAGACATCTTCAGTTTTCTAACTCTTGTAGTTTTAACACTGCAACATCAATGATGCATTATGTCCAAATCAGTTAAAAAGACCATCAAATTCCTTTTCTCTTAGTTCATCTATTTTTCACTGTCTCCTGGTCCCAAGTTTATTTCAATGATTACCTTCCAGCATCAGCATCCTCTGTTATTGCTCATTGGGGTGCTCTCGATTGTCCCTGTTTTTGTAGGCTGGTTGGGAGAGGGCACTTGGGAAGGGTGTGCCACTATAGGGAGGTTGTGAGTCACTGGGATGCCTCCAGATCCCTTCCATGGCTGTAGGCAGTCCTCCTGGAGTCATGCCCACGAAGCCTGATGGGTATCTGTATGTGGCACCTTTGAGCTCCAGATGAATTGCTTATTGGTCTAATACTGACCAAGGACCTGACATGACAAAGAATTCCTTGTTCACACAGTTTTGTAAGCTTTCTGGGATGTGACCTGTGATTGCCCAGTCATTCTCCGTGGCAGCAGCTTCCTTCATCTGGAGGCCTGCTCACTGTACCAGACCATGTAGGGAGTACAGATGAGGTCTGGTCTCATCCTTCAGTGGACCCTGAGCAAAGCTAAAGGGCTCCAATTTGTGCACCTCAAGGGCTGTTCCTCATATCCTGCCCTTCTTGAGGGCCTGGGCTAAGGCTTTCTCATCTGCCAGGCCACCACAGGACACATTCACGAGGAATGCTCCTTGCCTCATCTGCTTTATAGTAAAGTCATTGATGAGGTGGTTGCGTTCATTGAGATTGCAACACAAGGAGATGCAGTTGCTCTGATACAGCAAGTCCTACAGGGTGTAGACCCTCTGCATGCCCGGAGACCGCTCTATCCCATCCTACAAGTAGGGGTCATAAAATATGCTGAATCCAAAGGCCTTGCCTCAAACAGCAACCACCTGCCCCCCGTGACCAAAGCCCATCCCAGCATTTCCCTGCGGATGCGTGCTGCTCCTAAGGCCACCTCTCAGATCTGCTCCACACTCTATACCCGTGTGCCCTCCTGCAGCGCCTGGTACGGCCACATGTTTCTCCCAGTACAGGTTGAGAATGTGGCAGATGGTGGAATTGGCCGTCTCTTCCACTGCTGCGGATAGGATGCTGCACATGGCAATCCTGAGCTCGCAGACAGTCTTGATGTCCATGTTGTTATAGCCGCTGCCTATCTGCATGATCACTCTCAGGGCTTTGAACTTCTCCAGGTCCTCCCTGGTGAGGGTGATGGTGTGGTACATCATGGTGCCCATGGCCTCATTTAACACCTTCTTGTGATCTCCTGAGTTGACTGGGCATCACAGAAGGCCACGGTGGCCAGTTCCTTCAGGATTGGCATCTCCATTGTGCAGTCATGGCTGTCCTGCAGTGCCACCAGGGGGCAGAGGTATAAGGGGCCATTCATGATGGGGGGGGGCAGATACACGCAAGTCATGCACCACCTGGGCAAGCTGCAGCACCACCATCCCTTCGCAAATTCTGTCCAAGTGCTGTCTCTTGACTTTGTGCTTATCCACAAGGGCCATTCTTTGTGAAACTTTCCAACTCTCAGATTCAAATGGCAAAACAATCCTCTAAGAACTTAGGGGAACTTGCAGGAGTCTGCGTGCATTGCGCCACTTTGAACCCAGTATAAATCTGTCCACAAGCTCTATAGTTCACACTCTGGGCTGTCCATCTTTTTAAGGAAATATAGCTTCATTGGTTCAAAACCATTTAAGGTGACAAAACCCTCTTCCCAGGGACCTGGCATCCTCAGCAAAAGGTGTCCACCCTGGTGGCAGCAGCGGCAACGGCTGGGCCCCCTCCCCCAGCATGGCCTGGATCCTGGTTTAGTCCCTCACTCCTTATGCTGCCACCAGCTCCTCCAGGTCACTTCTGAGCCACCGTAAAATGACACACACCCCCTGTTTACATTTTTATTTGAAGCAAAAGAATGAAACCTGTCAATTTTATGTAGTTACTATGTATTTGTATTCCATTTAATGTGGACAGCTGGACATTTATAACTACCATCTAAAACCAGAAATTCTGAGTTAGCTTCTGTTCTTATACACAGCAAAGGCGCCAGCAGAGGGAGTTGATGAAAGCTCTACAGCAACAGCAACAGCAGCAGCAGCAGAAACTCTCAGGTTGGGGCAATGTCAGTAAGCCTGCAGGTACCACGAAATCTCTTCTGGAGATCCAGCAGGAGGAGGCCAGGCAGATGCAAAAGCAGCAGCAGCAGCAACAGCAGCACCAGCAACCAAACAGAGCCCGAAATAATACGGTGTGTTCATTTTCCTAAGCCATTCTTGTGTGAACTGGTGTTTTATGATCTCTTTTGACTATAGTAGACTATAGACTATTTTTTTAATGTTATTAACCATAATAATTTTTCTCTTTTTCTTTAACAGCATTCCAACCTGCACACCAGCATTGGGAATACTGTTTGGGGCTCTATAAATACTGGTCCTCCTAACCAGTGGGCATCTGACCTAGTCAGTAGTATTTGGAGTAATGCTGACACTAAAAACTCTAACATGGGATTCTGGGATGATGCAGTGAAAGAGGTGGGACCTAGGAATTCAACAAATAAAAATAAAAACACCAGTCTCAGGTAGGGCTCAACATGATCACACCTTGGTTGGTTGGTAGGAGGGGTAGGGGAAATGGGATGTTGGGTGGCAGGCAAAGGTAATTATTTAATTTTTGCTAATTGTTTTTATGTGTTCAGCACATGCAGTCATTGTTACGGTTATTGCTTTCTTCCTCATAAAAACACACTTGTGGTATTTCTTTTCTTTTTTTTTTTTTTTTTTTTTTGAGACAGAGCCTCAAGCTGTCCCTGAGGGTAGAGTGCCCTGGCATTACAGCTCACAGCAACCTCCAACTCCTGGGCTCAAGCGAGTCTCTTGCCTCCGCCTCCCAAGTAGCTGGGACCACAGGCGGCTGCCACAACGCCCAGCTATTTTTTGGTTGTAGCCGTCATTGTTGTTTGGTGGGTCCTGGCTGGGGATTCGAACCCGCCACCTTAGGTGTATGTGGCTGGCGCCTTAGCTGCTTGAGCTATAGGCACCGAGCCAACATTCTTTCCTGATAAAGGTCATTGAGGGCGGTTACAGAAAAATACATTTAGGTGGCAATAACAAACACAGTCATGCATATTCAAGATCCTCTTGTATCCACAGGTTGCACTGCTGTGATTCGTCACCTTCTCCTAAAGATGCATCCTGACTTATCTCCACATTTGCACACTGAAGAATGCAACATCTTGATTAACTTGCTTAAGGAATGTCACAAAAATGTAAGAGTGCAGAAAAATGACTAAAGGCAAAGTGAAACTTAGGTATACCTAACACCCTGATGTAAAATGTTATCTCTATTGATGGAGGGGAATGATGGTGTTTTGATTATTGATCTTAGCTTAGTAAAGATTAGTGCTCAAGGGGGGTGAATATTCAGAAACCATTTCCTTTTATGGTTAGTAAAAATCAAGCATGGTGGTTCGATAGGGGACTTTTGAAATGATATGTAACAGTTGGAATCCATGTTCTTAAATAAGATGCTTTCCCTTTCCTAATACCTCGTAGGGTGCTAGAACAATTATATTCAATTTTGATTCTTTCGATCATAGTGAAATTATTCCAAGATTATCTTTTTTTTATGGCTACTGTTCTGTGTTTAATGATAGTGGAAACATTTCGTGTAATCAGATGTTTACTAGATGTGATTTGTGATCGGCCTAATCTGATGTTATTTGTGTAATTGTTAATAGAATGGAAGTAAAATTCCATGGTTGAAACCCAAATAGAAAATAAACCTGTATTTAGAATGTATTAAATCCAGCTGATATTTTTTTCCCCAAGGTAATCTTATTTTATTTTTATTGTTGGGGATTCATTGAGGGTGTGAAGAACTAGGTTACATTGATTGCATTTGTTAGGTAAAGTCCCTCTAATTGTGTCCTGCACCCAAAAGGTGTGTCACACACTATGACCCCCCCCTTCTTCCTTCTCTACTCTTCCCTTCTCCCCCCACCCCCTCCCTCTTTCCCTGTCTCTGATCTCCCCTTCCCCTACCCTCCATGGTGTACTAGGTCATCAGCTGTCCTCATGAGAATTGAGTACATAGGATTCTTCTCCATTCTTTTTTTTCTTTTTTTGAGACAGAGTCTCACTTTGTCACACTTGATAGAGTGCTGTGGCATCACAGCTCAAACCACCCCCCACCCTCACCCTCCTGGGCTTAGGCAATCCTCTTGCCTCAGCCTCCCAAGTAGCTGGGACTATAGGTGTCCATCACAATGGACAGCTATTTTTTGTCGCAGTTTGGCCAGGGCCGGATTCTAACCTGCCACCCTCAGTATATGGGGGCTGACGCCCTACCCACTGAGCCACAGGCCCCGCTCTGGTTTTTTTTTTTTTTTTTTTGAGACAGAGTCTCGAGCTGTCATCCTGGGTAGAGTGCTGTGGTGTCACAACTCACAGCAACCTCAAACTCTTGGACTTGAGTGATTCTCTTGCCTCAGCCTCCCAAGTAGCTGGGACTGTAGGTGCCCACCATGATGCCTGGCTATTTTTTTGCTGTCACTGCTATCTCAGATGGCCTGGGCCAGGTTCAAACCTGCCAGCTGAAGTGTATGTGGCTGGCGCCCTACCCACCAAGCTACGGGCACCGCCCTTGCTTCTCCATTCTTATGATGCTTTACTAAGAATAATGAGTTCCACGTCCATCCAGGTCAATACAAAGGGTGTAAAGTCTCCATCTTTTTAATGACTGCATAGTGTTCCACGCAGCCATTCCATTCCACATGTACCACAGCTTGTTAACTCATTCCTGGGTTGGTGGGCATTTAGGCTGTTTCCACATGTGGGGGATTATACCAGCTGATACTTTTGTAACTGTTGAATATTTAGCTTTTTTTGCAGAAGTTTGATGCATGACACTTTTGTTGTGAGAAGCATTTGTATTTTTTGTAACTTTGTATGATGTATTATTTTATTCATGATGTTCATAAACTGTAGATACACCAAATTATAATAGTAGTATCACTTAAATGAGTAAGACTTTAAAGACCAAAAGTTAGGTGGTAAGTAATACTAATAACATGCGATATATTTTTACTGATTCAAAGCATGTTGGCAATAACAACATACTTTAGGCTATTTTCACCATGAATTAGATCAAGGATTGATTTTCATACCCTCCCACTTACTGATTCAACTGAAAAATGAGCCAGATTGTGTAAGTAAAATATGTTTAGATTTTTTAAAGTAAAAATATAAATGTTTACTTTTTAAAGAATAGGAACTGATTATTTGTGTTGACTTAATGCAGAATATTTCAATTCTGTACATGGTCAGTTAAATTAAAGGCGAGGGTCTGCCCGTAGAAGCATAGGAGAGGAAGGGACTTGTGGAATCACATCTCAGTTTGTCGTTGAGCATTTTGCTAGTACATTCCTTGAAGTGTTGTGTGTTTTTCATAAAACTAGACATAAATAAGGAGGTTATCTTTTCATATTCATTTCCTAAGTTAGGTTAAGGGTCAGAGATTTTCAATCCTTTTAAGTAATCTTTGTTATGTGTTTATTTTTGCATATTGCCTTTTGGTCCCTATTTTTAAATTGGAATCAAACGTGTTTTCCCCCTTTCGAAAGGGTTTCTTATGCATAATAAAGATGGCATCTGGAACTAATGGTGAACTTTTAAAAATACTAACCTTTTTGAAGTATAATTTTATAATGAAATACATCTAAAGTGTACAGTTTGATGAGTTTTAACAAATATAAACACCATACAAAAAAAAAAAATATAAACACCCATACAACCACCATCACAGTCAAGATGTAAAACATTTCTATCAAGAAGTCTCTGTATCCCTTTGCAGTGAGTCCGCAGTCCTCATCTCTGATGCTGGTAACCACTGAACTACGTTCTGTTCACAGAGGTTAGTTGTGCTATTCTAGAACTTGTTATAAATGTGCTCTACATTGCACATCTTTATATTTTGCTTCATGTAAGTTTTCAAGGTTCACACAGGGTGTTGTCTATGACCATATTTCATTTATTTTTATTTCAGATAGTATTTCATTGTATGGACATAATTACGGTTTATTTGTCTATTGTTGGGCATTTAGTTTTTCTGCAGTTGTGCTGTTTTGGATGAAGCTGCTGTGAACGTTCACGTATAAGTCTTTGGTCTTTTTGTTTCTCTTGGGTAAATACCCAGAAGTGGCGTGACTAGGTCATGTGGTAGGTTTGTGTTGAACTCTGTGAGGAGCTACCAGACTCTTCCATTCTGCACTGATTTAATTCCTGTCAGCTCCCTGTCCTCACCAGCACTTGATGTTGCTATATATCTTTTAACTTTAGCCATTTTAGGGACTGTGCTAGTATCTCACATTGGTGTTGAACCGTATTTCCCTGATGCCTAATGATTTTGAGCATCTTTTCATGTGTTTATTGGCCATTCATGTAAAATCTTTGGCCCTTATTTAAAAATGAGGTTGTCATATTGAGTTATAAGCATTCTCTCTGTCATTTGGTACACAGATCTTTTGTCTGATAGGTATATTATGAATGTTTTCTCTCAGTCTGTGGCATTTCTTTTTTTTAAGGATGTGTTTCAAAGAGCACCTTGTATATTTGGTCAAGTCTTAGTTATCCTTTTTTTTCTTTTATGAGCATTTTTCCTATGCCCTAAGGGTCTTTGTATATTCTCCTGTGTTTTCTTCCTGAGTTTTCTAGTTTTAGCATTTACATTTAAGTCTATGATTTATTTCAAGTTAATTTTTTGTGTTTTTGAGACAGAGTCTCAGGCTGTTTCCTTGGGTAGAGTGCTGTGGCGTCATAGCTCACAACAACCTTCAACTCTTGGGCTCAAGCAATCCTCTTATGTCAGTTTTTCTATTTTTAGTAGAGATGGGGTCTTGCTTTTTTCTCAGGCTGGTCTTGAACTCATGGGCTCTGGCAGTCCACCTGCCTTGGCCTCCCAGAGTACTATGATTATAGGGGTGAGCTACCACGCCTGGCCTCAAGTTAATTTTTGTGTATGGCATGAGGTATAGTTGAGGATCATTTTCTTTGCCTGTGGATATTCAGTTGTTTCAATACCATGTTTTTTTTTTTTTTTTTTTTTGAGACAGAGTCTCAAGCTGTTGCCCTGGGTAGAGTGCCATGGTGTCACAGCTCACAGCAACCTCAATCTCTTGGGCTTAAGCAATTCTCTTCCCTCAGCCTCCCAAATAGCTGGGACTATAGGCACCCTGCACAATGCCTGGCTATTTTTTGATTGCTATTGTCATTGTTTTTTTAGGTGGTCCAGGCAGGGTTCGAACCTGCCAGCCCAGGTGTATGTAGCCGGCGCCCTAGCTGCTGAACTACGGGTGCTGCCTCAACACCATTTGTTGAAGAGACTGTTCTTTTCCCACTGCTTTCATGATTCCTTTGTCAAACATCAATTGACCGTATGAGAGTGGGTCTATTTCTGGTCTCTCTAAACTGTTCCACTGATTTATATTTCTATTCTTAGCCCCAGTACCACACTGTCTTGATTACTGTTGCCTGTAGTAAGTCTTGAAATCAGATCATTTAAATCCTCTAACTTTGTCCTTTTTCAAAGTTGTTTTGTCTATTTTAGGTCCTTTTATTTCCCTATTAATTTTAAAATCAGCTTTTCAATTGCTACAAAAATATGTTTGCTAGTTTTCGTTTGAGGCTGAATAATGTGTATTGTTGACCACTTGGAGTTTATCTTTTCTACTGGCAGGCTGTTCATTTACTTTGATCCTTTTCTTTAGGGGTGTTCTTTAAGTATTTTTAGGGCATGTCTGGAGTATCCTTTATCTGGCTTTAGTTTATTCCAGTTTACTAAAGCACGATTTTTCTTAATTCTCTACTGATGAACTTGAGTTTAGTGAGCTCTCTACCCTGGCTTATAAGAATGTCACTGACACCAGCCCTCTCTGACCTCTCTGTGTTTTCCAGCTTATAGTTGTTGTCTGGTTCTTTGTAGTTACTGTGGCCTTGTGGAGATTCATCCAACACACATCCATATGCACACTTAGTGAGTCAAGGCAATCCAGGCAGGTTTCTGGAGTTCTTTGTGGATGTCTCTACCTCACAAATTACAGCTATCTCAACCTCCCTGCACTGTGGCATCTGTCTCCTCAGCTCAGAGAGACCACCATTCTCTCCTTGAGTTCTCTTTGCTTGCCATGTGGTTTGGAAATTGCCTCTAGGAAAGCTGGGTGGCTGTAGGGTTCCCCTGGTTTTGTTTCTTTGTCAGGTATCCTAGTCCTGCACAGTCTGTGGTCTCAGTGCCTGAAAATAGTTGTTCCATATACTGTATGGGAGATCTCGTTCTTACCAGTTATTCCTTCATGGCCAGAAATAGAAGTTTTGTAGTTGGATTTTTAAATAAATTGCACAGGGACAATTATAGATCCTTTTGGAAAAAGTTAAAATATTTAACATATGAGTCAGCTTCTAATGGACCAGACATCGAAATGTCAGAAATGAAGGAATACAGACACCTAGAAAACACGGCTAGCTTTCCATATAACCTTAGTGTAGGGAAAGGCTGCATAACTAGGACTCCATATTCCAGAAGCTGTCAAATCAAAGACTGATAAATTTGCATTATTTGCATTAAAAAAATGCCAAAAGGCCAGTTTTTTAAATTGGGAGAAACTGTTGGTAACAGGTAACACAGAGAATGAGATGATAGCCCTGATAAATGTAGGATCCTTAACAATTAAAGGGAAGAAGAGGCCAAAAATCAAAGAGAAAAATGAGCAAAAGCATGAATAGACAATTTACAAAAACAGAGAACATCTTTACCTGTGACCTGTAAGCATATGCAAACATATTCAGCCTCACTCAGTAGTTAGAAATAAATTAAATATACTGAGATACCAGGTTTTTTTTTTTTTTTTTTTTTGCAGTTTTTGGCCGGGGCTGAGTTTGAACCTGCCACCTCTGGCATATGGGGCCGGTGCCCAACTCCTTTGAGCCACAAGTGCTGTCCTGAGATACCATTTCTTATCCTCTAGGAGACAGTAATTCTGTAGGGGAGGTAGCAGGAGGATACTTTCCTTAGATTTTTGGTGGAATAGCAAATTGGGTATAGCTTTTAGAGAGAAGAGTTTGACAATGTCTAGCAAAACTGTAGTGTATTTACGTTTTGCCCCATCATTCCCACTTCATGGAATTTATCTTAAAAGTGTAACTTTTAACAATATGGAAATACAGGCTTGGTGCCTGTGGCTCAAGTGGCTAAGGCGTCAGCCAATACACCTAAGGTGGTGGATTCGAATCCAACCCGGGCCGACCAAACAACGATGGCTGCAACCAAAAAATAGCCAGGCGTTGTGGTGGGCGCCTATGGTCCCAGCTACTTGGGAGGCTGAAGCAGGAGACTCGCTTGAGCCCAGGAGTTGGAGGTTGCTGTGAGCTGTGATGCCACAGCACTCTACCCAGGGGGACAGTTTGAAGCTCTGTCTCAAAAAAAAAATATATGGAAATACATATGTACAAAATTACAAATAGCAACATTGTTTGCAAATGCAAATGTTGGAGAAACCTTTCCTAGCCTATGGTATAGCCACAGGATGGAATGCTGTACAGCTGTTTTTTAATTTTTATTTTTGAAAAGACTTCATTTTTTAGCCAGGTTCAGTGGCTCACACCTGTAATCCCAGCACTTCTTGACCCTAGAAGTTCAAGACCAGCCTGAGCAAAAGGAAGAGCTTGTCTCTAAAAAATAGCCTGGTGTTATGGTAGGTGCCTATAATCCCAGCTACTGGGGAGGCTGAGGCAAGCCTCAGGATCACTTGAGGCCAAGAATTTGAGGTTTCTGTGAGCTATATGCCATGGTACTCTACCAGGGGCAGGAAAGTGAGACTCTGTTTCAAGAAAAAAAAAAGACTTCACTTTTTAAGGACAGTTTTAGATTTATAAATAAATTGTGAATGTAGTGCAGAGAGTTCCCATATACCCCACACCTATGTCCCCAGTTATTAACATCTTACACTGGTAAGGTCCATTTGTTATACTTAATAAACCAATATCAATATATGATCATTATTTAAAGTCCATACTTTATTCAGATTTATTCAAGTTAGGTGTTTACCTAGTATCTTTTCTATGTAAAGATTGCATACAGGATACACATTACTCTTGGGTATCATGACTCTTCAGGCTCCTGTTGGCTGTGATAATTTCTTTCTTTGTTAACTTACTCATTTTTTGAGAGTTCTTGCTTGTCACTCAGGCTGGGGTACAGTGGCATAATTATAGCCCATTGTAACCTCGAATTTCTGAGCTCAAGGAGTTTTGCCTTAGCCTCAGTTCTGCACAAGGAATAGCTAGAACAATAGGCATCCACCAGTGTGCCCAGTTAATTTTTTTTTAAATTTTTTTTGTAGAGATGGGGAATCTTACCATGTTGCCCAGTTCTCAGTGCACCCTTCACCCAGGTGGTGTCCACGTGTGCATTTTTTATTATTACTTTTGATAGAGCTCAGATTACCTGTTTTCCTGCATTCTCAACGTATAGTAAATACATGTTACATAAGATCTGAGTTGTTTAATTGATAAAATGAATGCGTTAGATTACCTAAGGTGTCTTCTAGCCTTGAATCTGTATAATTCTGTATTATAATCTTCGTCGTCAATTGGTCTGTCGTTCCCAGTGCCCCTTTCAGTGCTGGCCATGGTGCTTTCCAGCCCTCTTGAAGTACATGACTGTTTTATCTCCAAATAGCCCTAACTTGCTGTGCTTTTATCATTCTTTCCAGTTTTATAGTTCTATGGTTTTTGCAGCCAAATGTCATTTCCAGGGCTGTCAGAATCTACAGGCTGCTTCTGATCTACTGGCCTATTTTGCCTGCATTTGTCGGCAAGACTCAGATATTCTGTCTATAGTCAAAGTACAGAATTTAGAACAGCTGTTCTCCCCAAAGCTACTTGGAAGCCTCTGTGTGTACTTTTTTCTGATTTACAAAATAGGTAAATAATACATGTCATTGTAGATAGTATAAAAAGTCTAGAAATGTGGAAAGCAAACAAAAATTACCTTTTATTCCTTTACCCAGACATAAAGTCATTGAAAATTGGGTTTATCCAGCAATTTTTATCTTCGTATTTTTCCTTTTTGTCTTCTTCCTATTAATGTTTTAAAATGCCCATGTCTCTTCTATGCTGAGCAAGTGAATACATAAAGTCCCTTCTGATAGCCTCAGCCTTCTGGTTCATTGTATTAGCTTCCCTTTTAGAGCAAACTGTTGAAAGAAATTGCTTTTTCCTCTTTTCAGTTTGTCTTCTGCCCTCTCTAGGGTCCCAAACTGCCAAGGTCTCTGAGACTGCAGTGTGGCTCTGTCCGTGGGTGTTTTCAGTAGTGACCTCACTTTGCTGCCAGCTGGCGTTTGCTTCCTTCTTCCTGGGCTTCTTCATCTTCCCTTCCCTGGACCCCCTTTTGTTTCTCTGGTCATGCGTCAGTCTCTTCAGCAGACCACCCTGTCTCGACCTGTTCTTCAGGCTCCATCTTCCTGGAAATGTCCATTTGCTTCCCTGGTCTCAGTGACTCTCAAATCTCTATCTCCGGCTCAGTTTCTTCTCATCCAGGTCTGCTTCTCTCAACTGGATGGTAGACTTAGTGTTTCCACAAATAAACTCAGTAAGTCTGGACACAAATTCACTTTTTAAAAAAACCTCTTTCTGTCTTAGTGAATGAGATTTACTTGCCCAAGTCAGAAAACCATGTCGTCTTTAACCCTCTCTGCCTCACGCCTCACATAAGGACACCCCCAGGTGTTGCCCCTTCTTCTGCCAGATATCTCCTGAATCATTGTTCTTATTACTGGTGCCCTTAACGTTGTCCATGCCAAACTTATTGTGGGCACCTGTAAATGACTTCTGTCTGATCTCCTGACCATTTTGTTCTCTTCGTCCAGATCCACTTTCCACGCTATTCCCTTTACCTATATAAAATCTAAATTTCTCACCTTGTGTTTCAAGGCCTTCTTGAAGCTGGTCCCTGGGTAGCTCTCAGCCTCATCTCTCTCCTGCAGCTCTCACGACTCCCTCTGCCTCACTCCTGTGTGCCCGTTTTTGCAGTTATACTTGAGAATGTTATTTCTCTCGTATAAACCTTTGTATTTCTTTTCCCCTTTACTATTTTGCCTACTGTGCACTCACCCAGGTTTTATCCTGTAGGTTTTCTTCAACTTAATCGGTCATTTTGTCTCCCTTTTCTCCTTTCCTGGCCTAGATTCTTTGGGTACAGTTACTCTGTAGTTCAGTAACATCATACATAATACATTTCTTACTTTATGACAGTAGTTCTTGCAGTTTTATGTCTGAAAATATATGAGAATTAGGTAAATCTGTTATGTAACCCCGGGAATACACCATTTTGCCCTGTGAGACGATGAAAGGGAAACAAACAGAGAAGGTCTTTGTATTTTTAGGAAAATAATTTTGACCTTGTGCATTCCCTGAAAAGATCTTAGAAACCTTGGTGTCCCTGGACAGCACTTGGAGAACCACCGCTTTATGGCTGTCACATTATTACTTGTCTCTTCCCACCCTTCCCTGGTGGGGCCCAGCTCCACTTTGCTGTAGCCCTAGTTATAACTGTTGGAGCCCTAGTGCCTGGAACTTTACCCTCCATGTAAAAGGTTCTCAGGTATCTATTGATTTCTTGCACTTCCTCAACTGCTAAGTTGGTTCATTTCTCAAGAAAAAGAAAGGTACTGGAGACTTATGCTGTGTATGTACAGAAGAATTGCAGTCGACAGGCCTGTCTCCTACCCATTTCACTGAGGCATTGTGTGTAATAGTTTTTTACATAATGTTGCAAGAGTATAATTCTCATTTGGGGTTAGTTAATATTGAGATGAAAAACATGAATTGGGCTGGGCTTAGTGGCTCACTCCTGTGATCCTAGCACTTGGGAAGCTGAGGTGTGTGGATTACTTGAGCTCAGGAGTTGGAGACCAGCCTGAGCCAGAGTGAGACCCCATCTCTAAAAATAGCTGGGTGTTGTGGCAGGTACCTGTAGTCCCAGCTATTCAGGAGGCTGAGGCAAGAGAATCGTTTGGGCCCAAGAGTTTGAGGTTGCTGTGAGCTATAATGCCATGGCACTCTACTGAGGGTGACAAAATGAGACTCTGTCTCCACAAAAAAAAAAAGAAAGAAAAAAGAAAAGCATATGAATTAGTTTTTGTCATTGATTTTTTTAAAAAAATTAAGATGTATGTATATGGGATGATATGAGTAAATGTAAAGTAAACTAAGAAATATTGTCTTACATGTGAAAAGTCTAGTTTTCTTCTGTTACTTCTGCTTGACAGGGGCATAAAAACACCTTGTCTCTGTTTATTTGTTGTCTAGGAAGTAGTTTAGGAAAACCACAGGGAATATTTATTTGGGAAATGTTGTTAGGTAATAAATAGGAGATTCTAGCCTATCTTAAGTGCTTGCCAGAAAAATTGACCACTTACTCAGTGTGGACCTGAAAAGTACATTTAAAGTGGCAGTGAAGCAGAAAAAAAGAAACAGCATGAGGCATGGCTTACTAATTATGTGTTGTCTGGTTTCCATGAAAGCCTTAATTATAAAGAAAAGGAAAAGATGTGCTTATTATCACAACTACAAGTTCAGCGTTTTATGTCATGTCATAGCAGCTTACCATGCTGTCTGACCCTCCTTTGAAAATCACAAAGTGCAAATACACTAATTATGGCCCTACTAAAATTGGGGTTCTTAACTTCAGGCTTCATCTTAACCTGCTTTAGAGCATTCATACTTTTTGCCATGATAGTTAACAGGTGTAGGACTTTGAAACAACTAGGAATGTTTTGTTTTGTTTTTTAAGCAAAACTGACTTTGAACTTCAGACATAAATTTCCTATGATGTAAATTAGTGGGTTGCTTATGTGGCCTATGTTGGGCATCTAATGATGGTGCAATCCATGTGTTTGATGTTTTTTGGTGACATTTTGAATAGAGGCAAATGAGAAAATGGCTCTGGCACTAAGCATTTACGAAATAACTGTTTCATGGGACAGAGTGTTTGGGAGTAAGGGGTTGGTATCAGTGTTCCCACACGCAGCTGGCCACCACTGCCTGTGCTAGAGAATGGGTCCTGCTGTGATTTCAGCATGCCCCTCAGGGGGATTAGGTGATAAAACTTTTACACTGTCCTTGTGAGGTTTTGGTGGGTTACCAGGCTTCCCCTTAATCAAGGAAAAGGTCTTTTTTATCTTTGTTTCTTCTTGTAGAACATTTATTTATTCCAGTTGTTAAGAAGGATCAGGATAAGCCTATTTATTTATATACAGTTGACCTTTGAACAACTTGAGGGTTGGGGAACTCATCGGGGGGCTGTGCAGTCAAAAGTGCATATATAAATATTGACTCCCTCAAAACTTAACTATTAAAAGCCTACTATTGACTAGAAGGCCTTACCAATAGCATAAATAGTCTATTAACATATTTTGTATGTTATATGTATTATATACTGTATTCTTACAATAAAGTAAGTTAGAGAAAATAAAATGTTTTTTGGTTTTTTTTTTTTTTTTTTTTTTTGAGACAGAGCCTCAAGCTGTGCCCCTAGGTAGAGTGCCATGGTTTCACTGCTCACAGCAACCTCCAACTCCTGGGCTCAAGAGAGTCTCCTGTCTCAGCCTCCCAAGTAGCTGGGACCCGCCAGCCTCCCAAGTAGCTAGGCGCCCGCCACAACGCCTGGCTATTTTTTGGTTGCAGCCATTATTGTTGTTTGGTAGGCCGGGCTGGATTCGAACCCGCCACCTTAGGTATATGTGGCTGGTGCCTTAGCCACTTGAACCACAGGTGCCGAGCCAGAAAAGGAAATGTTATTAAGAAACCCTTAAGGGGCTTGGCACCTGTGGCTCAATCAGCTAAGGCGCCAGCCACATACACCTAAGGTGGCGGGTTTGAATCCCCAGCCCGGGCCCGCCAAACAACAATGATGGCTGCAACCAAAAAATGGCCGGCACTGTGGCGGGTGCCTGTAGTCCTAGCTACTTGGGAGGCTGAGGCGGGAGACTCACTTGAGCCCAGGAGTTGGAGGTTGCTGTGAGCTGTGAGGCCATGGCACTCTACCCAGGGGGATAGCTTGAGGCTCTGTCTCAAAAAAAAAAAAGAAAGAAAAAGAAACTCTTGAGGAAGAAAAAATACACTTCTAGTATCATACTATGTTTCCAATACCATGAGTTTCTGTCATCTGTATAGAAGATGAATCATCTGGTGGGCATCAGTAGCTGCAGGCCTCAGTCTGTAATACATATCAGGCGATTCACCTTTGTCTTGTAATGCCATGACTTTGTTTCTTGGGAGCTCTTCCAGCAGCATTAGTACTTCATATGGGTCCCCTGGTGTTACCCAAGTTTCATGGTATTGCCCTAAACATGAACCCTTCGCACAGAGATGATTGACATCACATGGCATTTTAAGCAAACTTTTTTGAGTTCACCAGTAGCAACAGGAGGTAGCTACAAAATTATTACAGTAGGACAGTATGTACTACAGTTAATTTATGATAGATAATATTCACAAAGTGACAGTGTAAACTCATTTCTGTAGGAGTATTTAAATTTTATATGCCAGATACCTTGGTTATTATGGGATGAAATATTTTACTCCTTTTCTTCCTTGTAGCACAACATACTGAAATTTTTTGGTCATTGCAATGAACTTGATCGGAAGATGAGAAAATGCTTGAAGAAAGAGGTAAGAATATTGTCAGAAGATGGAAATGTTGAAAATAGAACAGAACAATTTTGAATATTGTATCATTACTGCCATTATTGAATCTTTCTCCAGATTTTAGAGAACCTTTACGGTATGACTTCCTGTCTAAAACCAAAAGGAGAAGTGAGGGCCTCTTCTGGATGTAGTTCTAGAACATTTTTTGGGTTTTTTTTTTTTGCTGTGCACACAGGTGATGTAAACAGCTTTCTTATTATAATCACCATAATTAGACAAATTTTAAGGTTTAGGAAACTGAATCTCTGGTTAACAGAAACATTTATGTCAATCAGCTGTTTGCTGCTAAGCAGGCAACTAAAACTTTCTGGGCCCCAATTTCCATATCAATTGAGGAGGCTGGACTTAGGCTCTTTAGAACTTTAACATTTTTTTTTTATGTTCTTTTTTTTTTTATTAAATGATGGCTGTATACATTAATGCAAACATGGGGTACAGTGTAGTGTTTTCTTTTTTTTTTTTTTTTTTTTTTTTGAGACAGAGCCTCAAGCTGTCCCCCTGGGTAGAGTGCCGTGGCATTACAGCTCATAGCAACCTCCAACTCCTGGGCTTAAGCCAGTCTCTTGCCTCCGCCTCCCAAGTAGCTGGGACCACAGGCGCCCGCCACAACACCCGGCTATTTTTTGGTTGCAGCCCTCATTGTTGTTTGGCGGGTCCAGGCTGGGGATTCGAACCTGCCACCTTAGGTGTATGTGGCTGGCGCGTTAGCTGGTTGAGCTATAGGCACCGAGCCTGTAGTGTTTTCATATACAATTTGAAATACTTTCATCAAGCTGGTTCACATAGATTTCATGTCATTTGCTTAGTCATTGTGTCAAAACATTTATATTCTAGTTCTAGAAAAGTTCACTTGTACCCTTGTTAGACAGATACCTAGGTGATCTTTCCGGTCACCCTCCCACCACCCAGCCGCCCTTCTCCCCACCCC
>CAUYTI010139249.1:0-35431 GCA_963575145.1 Galago senegalensis | reverse complement strand
CTGTGGTCCCAGCTACTTGGGAGGCGGAGGCAAGAGACTCGCTTGAGCCCAGGAGTTGGAGGTTGCTGTGAGCTGTAATGCCACGGCACTCTACCCAGGGGGACAGCTTGAGGCTCTGTCTCAAAAAAAAAAAAGAAAGATCATTAGGTGATTTTTGCTAATTTCACCACCTAAGTGATCCAAAGCCTAATTAATCCAGAATCTATGTCTTCCACCTACCTCCAGAGTAGCTGGAAGAAGTCAAACCTTTCTTAGACTCAATGTCATGGGAAACAGGTCTCCTTTGCTCTGGACCCTCCCAGGAGACAGCAAAGTATCTCCTGTGTCTCTGAATTTGAAATGAGGGGTTTCCCTGCCATGTTTAGGAACAGCCTCATTCCCCTGCTGAGTAGATCAGAAGTGATCTCTCCTTTCACCAACAGCTAAAAATACCGGGCCGGCCTTGTTTCCCAGACACTCGACTGTCCTGTAAACATGTGGACCGTGATCTGTGAGAAGAACAAGCCTGGGCCACTGTGACAGCTCGTGGGGAGGGAAACGGGTGGACATTCCTTCCCAAACTGGTATTTCTAGGAAAACATTCAGCCAGAACCTGCAGCTGTTCGCTATCCGGTATCAATTCTAAACAACATTTTAGTTGGCAAAAGAAAAGTGAGAAAACAGCAAGGCTTGAAGCCTAAAACTTTGGGAAACCCCTGTTCATAATGTGCTTCATTAAGGCTTAAAAATACGCCTGTTTTCAGAACATAATCACGAATATCCAACTTTTCTATGCTTCTCAGGATACATTTAAACACTTTAATGATTAAAAGAGGAAAATACTTGATCATTTTATAACATAGTATAAATTTCACAGACTGTGTAACTGATTTTCCCCTTTTTTTCAGAATAGACTATTTCATTACTACCAAAATGCCAGTAATTTGGAGAAAATAGAATAGTCAATAGTAAGTTAGTCAGCAACACAGAACTCTGCAGAGAAGATGTGTGTGTTGGCACCTGTCAGCCAGGGGAGCCGTCTGCAATTTCAGAAGTACCGTTGTCCACAGAAGGGTGAGTTAAAGGCTAAGCAGAGCCTCCCAAAAGCTTCTCCATGGCAAATATAGACTCAAGAAAGGGCTGAGCAAATTTACCACTTCTCAACCCCAAAGGCAGGTGGCAGCTAATACAGTTCAAACTTGGATGCTGGTCTCAGGAGGCTGCCTCTAGCTCATTTGGAATAGGAAGCTCCTTGCTGGAGTAGAGCCCATGGCTTTTACGCAGACAGGGCCCAGAACCCTAGCACTGGGCCAGCTGCCCAGAGCAAGTAGGGAACTGTGTGATCTGGTTTGGGGCTGTCTCAGGGGCAGAATACTCTGGCCCTGGGATCAAGACTGCCCAAGAGTAGGCTGTGTCCTAAGGTAGGCAGAATTCACTTATACTTCTGACTTCTCCGTGCTGGCACTGCTGGCCTGTACCCTCTCGCCCTGTGTGTCTAATGACAGCAATTGATGGGCTTTTTTAAGGATGAAATGACCTTGGCAAAATACTGATTTTAAGCATGTGGGAGGATGTGCACAGGTTATATGCAAATATTGTGTCATTTCATATAAGGACTTAGGCGTCTGTGGATTTTGGTAGGTGGGGGGTCCTGAAACCAGTCTCTGTGAATACCAAGGAACAACTGCATATTACCTTTTCAGTAGGGGATGGACCTGCTCTTGGTCTGTATTTATATCCAGAAATCCATTGCTCCTGTACTGTTTGTAACTGTGTAGCCAAGAAGAGCTATTGACCTGTACATGATGATTATAATAAAAAAGGGTACAGGATTTGAGATGAAAGCAATCATTCTCTGTTCTTCCATTTTTTTTATTATTAGTATGTAACTTAAACATCACGATCCATGTGAAAACTGAGCAGTATCTTCTGGTGTTTGTACAATACTAGCATCCCTATAAGAACGTCCGGAGGTTATATGAAGACAAGACCAAGGCATGGGCAGATTTGGTGTCTGGTGAGGGCCCCTTTCCTGGGTCATAGACAGCACCTTCTCCATGTCCTCAAATGGTGAAAGGAGTGAGGGAGCTGTCTGGGGCCCCCTTTGTAACAGCACTAATCCCTTCATGGGGGCTCCCCCTCGCGACCTGATCACCCCCTAGAACCAGCACACTGGGGAGTAAGTTTCTACATATGAACTTGAGGGGCACGTGCTTTCAGACCACAGCATCTGGTCCCAACTTGCCTTAAGTGACCTTCAGCCCTCAGCTCCATGACTGCTGGATGGGCAGTGGGTGGGATAAAGAGTGTTGAGTGGGAAACACTCCAGATGACCTCCCTGTCGCATCTGGTGCTGGCATGCTGCAGCACAGCCCCGCAGCTGGGACTCACTGAGCGTGGAGAGCATTTGCCCGCAAAGAAGTGCTTGGTAAATGTCACGATTTTTTATCATGATCTCTTTCAATCCTAACAGTAACTCTTCTGAGTGTAGGTAGCTTTATTCTGCAGTCGAGGAACTAGCACTTAGCAAAGTTCCGTGCCTTTGTAGAGCTAGAGTTCAAACCCGAGTTGGACCCACAGCATCACATCCATCGTTCTGCATATTTGATTATTTAAACTCTGACGTTTGGAATTGGACTAATCATAGTCCTTTTTTACGTTCATGGTCTCTTCATTCCATCATGCTGCTTCTCTTATTTTTTTTTTTTGAAGAAAATTATTTATTTTTTATTGAGACAGAGTCTCACTTTGTGGCCCTCTGTAGAGTGCTGTGGCATCATAACTCATAGCAACCTCTAACTCATGGGCTTAAGCGATTCTTTTGCCTCAGCCTCCCAAGTAGCTGGGACTACAGGCACCCACCACAACACCCAGAGTTTTTGTTTTTTTTGTAGAGACAGAGTCTCACTCTGGCTCAGGCTGGTCTCGAACCTCTGAGCTCAGGCAATCCACCCACCTCAGCCTCCCAGAGTGCTAGGATTACAAGTGTGAGCCACCACACCCAGCCTCCTTCTCTTATCTTCTAATGTTACTTTTGTTTGCTTGTATCTAATAATATGGTGAACTCCCCACTCAGCTCAAGGATGAGAGCACTGAAACTCACCTTTCCACACTCCATGTGCTTCACTATCCAAGGAAACTGGTGTCTGGAATCCCCTGTTATTCAAGCCCTTCTGGTGTGTGGCTTCGTTCTGGTTTCATTATTTCTCTGACTTCTCCCGTCATGTGCTCTGTATTTCTGTGCCAATGCACTGTCCACAACTCTGGCTTTTGTTCCCACTGGGCCTTTTTCTTAGAGTCTTTTGCTACCACAAGGGCCTCTGCTTTTCAAGGCCTTTCTCAACCTCTCACATCCTGCTTTTCTTTGCCACAAAGGTTTCTCCGAGGGCCGTGATTCTTGGGGGGTATTGTCTCTCCTCTGAAATTCTGCGCTGAGTCACTTGGCACGTAACAGGCTGTAGGGCATTCAGTGTGGTCCTATTCTGTAGGAAACCAAAACTTCTGAGGAAATTTTTACTTTTCATCTTGGCAAACTCCTGCCCAGTACAGTGCCTTGATGAGTATTAGGGGCCCAAGAATGTTTGTTAAACAGGAGGATTCACAGAGAAGGATCGAGATAGGCAGTAATTGACAATGACTGTGAAGGGTTCCTCTGATGTTATAAATATGCACAGACAAAAACGTGCGCAAGTATTTGCTAAACACTTTTCATGTGCTTGCAGTGCACTGAAGTGTACAGTCAAGTACTAAAACCTACAAAATCCCTGCAGATGGGGGATGTGCACGGTGACTTAGCATGGGGAAGAGGCCAACTGCGCGTGTGCGTATAATGTCAACGTGAAGCTGGCCGAAGGGGCGAGATGATGGAGTAGGAGCGGACTCGTCTAGCACCATCAGCACAAGTCTTTCAGATGAGTGAAGTCTTTCAAATGAAGGGCAGAGTTCTTGGAAAAGGACCTCTCAGTGCCTTCAGGAGGAGTGTGGAGCAGTGAGGGCTGGAGGATAAGATGAAGCCTGTGGGCGTCAGGGCAGTTCCACATTTCACAGACAGTTCTCAGAGTCATCTCAGGCAGGTTATTCTATGGCAAAGGCCCACAAGATTACTGGAGGCAGAAGGGGCAGCTGATGGTGCTTCCTGGTCTTGGAGTTATGGAGAGGTGTTCATTTGTTTACTGGTGTGTTTCTTTTTAAGATTCATCTTCTTTGCTACTTTGTACCTTCCTCGTCCTACTCCCAGGTGGATAGGCCTTACTTTGGTCATTTCAAGATTAAGTGTGCACCTCTGAGTAGACTCTGAAACTCTGGCCCACCTCATGGGTTAGTTGTTGAGCAACATTTGCTGCCTACAAAACTATCTTTGATCACCTTCAAACCCTCTGACATTCCTGCCCTGGTCGCTTCTCAAAAACTCTTGCTAATCCCCAGGCTTGTCTGTAATGAATCTTTTAGATTGGCACATTGAATTTGTAATCAAAAGTCATAATTGATGCGAAAATCAATACACACTTTAAAAATAATACCACAGGCAAGTATAATGGCTTGCACCTATAATCCCGCACTTTGGAAGGCCAAGGCAGGAGGATCACTTGAGCCCAGGAATTGAAGCCCAGCCTGGGCAACATAGCAAGATTCCATCTCAAAAAAGAAAAAAATCAACCTGGCATGGTGGTACAAACCTGTAATACTAGCTACTTGGGAGGCTGAGATGGGAGGATTGCTTGGATTGCTTGAGCACAGGAGTTGGAGGTTGCAGTGAGCCATGATGATGCCACTGCACTCCAGCCTGGGTGACCTTGTATCTAAAATATATATTTATTTGGCTCAGCACCTATATCTCGGTGGCTAGGGCACCAGCCACATACACCAGGACTGGTGGGCTCAAACCCCACCTGGGCCTGCCAAACAACAATGACAACTATAACAAAAAAATAGATTATGGCGGGCGCCTGTAGTCCCAGCAATTTGGGAGGCTGAGGCGAGAGGATCACTTAAAGCCCAAGAGTTTGAGGTTGCTGTGAGCTGTTGATGCCAGGGCAGTCTACCTAGGGCGACATAGTGAGACTCTGTCTCAAAAAAATAAATAAAATATATACTTATTATGTGTATATACTTATCTATGTACATATATATACATATACTGGAAAATTAGAAGCTTCAGGTGGAGGGTCTCTGAAGTTTATCTCGTGCCGTCACCATCTGAGATGCGATGCCTCTTCATCATGAAATGTTTATATTCATATCACAATCTAGGGTTTAGTGAACCATAAAAAGTTAGAAGTTAATACTAACCAAAGTCACCCTCAAAACATCTCAACTGATTTAAAAGGAGACATAGCAGATGGAGATTACTGTGAAAAGAACTCTGGACTAATTCATTTTTATTTTAATCTCTACTCATCTCAATCCTTTTAGCTGCATATTCAGTACTTTCCAAATCTACATTAAACTTGTAAACAGAACACAATTCATTGTAGCCTAACTAACCATTATAACGAGGGGAGGAAAATAAAGGGTTATCTTATAGAGCATTTCACACTGCAGGTCAGAACTTTCCTTAATGTTTCCCAGAATTTGACAATATACAAAGCCATAATAGTGATTATTTTACAGTGACTACAACACAATGGTCCTGTCCTACTTGCATTTTCTAAATACTACAGTCATATTCTGACAAGATTTATTGATTCTGGAAGTCCTTGCCTTAAAACACAGTTCTGCTAAACAGGTTGGATCGACCTGTGTCCCTAGTTACGCAACTGCCCTGTAGTTGATTAGCAATGGCAAAACAGAAGCAATCTCATCAGTGCCCCAAAGCCCACAGGCCCAAATAAAACTTCTGTTTAGGAAACTTCCTGGAGTCCTACCAGTAGTTTTGACTGACAGGGCCCATGAATCCGTGGTGTGGGGCATGGAAGAACTCATGTTTGTAAGTATAAACTCATGTCTATAAGTATAAGCTGTTCTCCTTCAAGTCCATCTGAGTGTTAGTGGACAAACTATATTTTTTTGAGTCCACACTGCCTCTGTTTTCTGAACTTTTCTGTGGCGAATAAAGGACTTACTCAACAATACAAAGCAAGTTCTTCTCCTGGTTGGGGCTCCGTGGAGGGTGCATCTCACTAGTGCACAGCCATCTGAGCCACTGAGACACACATGGGGCTGGAGCTGGAACCCCCAGGACCATTGTCCCAGGAACTTCCTATTCAAATGAAAGGATCTGGGTGGGTACAGCAGGAAGGAGAATCTGCATGTGGTCACCACAGCTGGAAGTGTGACCTGAGCCCCCAACAGCTGCATGTGAACCCCATCCCGGGAGTGCAGCCCATGCTTCTGCCTCGGTGTTACTTTTACCCTCTAAGGTACGCAATCCGGAAACATCTTCTCCCCCTGCTAGGGTCTGTCTTTTCGGGTGTTGAAACTAAGAACATGCTGGGAAGTTCTTTCCTTCATGAACAAACCACAGCTGCTACGTAAGGACTAAGGGACACAAAGAATGAAACTGAGGATGGGAGATCGAATGCTGGGCTGAGAGCTAGTTCGTTTCTACGAGCAAGAGGAGCTTTAAGAGCCTGTGAGCAGGTTTTAGTAAGGTTGACCAGCAGCATGTTCAGGATGGGTTGCAGGGGAAGGAGGTTTGGACATACGCCTTCCGGATCCCATCCCTGACGTTAGCGTGAACCACCCACAGTGTGGCTGCGCTGGCCACACATTACCTGTGATGGTTCCTGTCCGCGGGAAACACTCCTGCTGACAGTGGGTGTGGTGGGAACAAGTCCTTACCTCACCAACCGCAACTCTCCACTCATCCCGGAGAAGGGGCCTATCTTTGTCTCTCAGTTTTGGAAATGGCCATTTATAGTTATTGTCGATACTGTGTATTAGTTTGGCATGAATTTGCTTTAAGCATCTCTGGTGGTCTGAATTATATAGTCTGGATGACACTTCTTTTAAAAAAAAAAAATGATAATTCAGAAGGAAAAATGACTCACTGAGGTCTGGCAAATACAGAGCCCTACAGTTGAGTTCTAACTTGGCCATACTGAATTCTAACCAGATATCCTCAGGCTTTTCTGTCACAAGATATGCTTCTGGCCTAGAATCTGTTTTGTTGTGTCTTATTCAGCTCGTGATTTGTGTTCTCCAGCTTTATGGGGTACAATACGATAGAATTTTCCACTCAGCATGTGGCTTGATGGCTTTTGGCCACCATAGAAACTCATGTGCTCATTGGCACACTCAGGGTGTCATGGAGCACCGTCCCTCCCTCGTCTGGAGCTTGTTGGACATCTGAACTGTTCACACTCAGGGAGTCATGGACCACCGTCCCTCCCTCGTCTGGAGCTTGTTGAGCTCTGAACTGTTCACACTCTGGGAGTCATGGAGCATCATCCCTCCCTCGTCTGGAGCTTTTTGGGCGTCTGAACTGTTCACACTCAGGGAGTCATGGAGCACCATCCCTCCCTCATCTGGAGCTTGTTGGGCATCTGAACGGTTCACACTCAGGGAGTCATGGAGCACTGTCCCTCATCTGGAGTTTGTTGGGCGTCTGAACTGTTCACACTCAGGGTATCATGGAACAATGTCCCTCCCTTGTATGCAGCTTGTTGGGTGTCTGAACTGTTCACACTCAGGGTGTCATGGAGCACCATCCCTCCCTTGTGTGCAGCTTGTTGGGCATCTGAACTGTTCACACTCAGGGAGTCATGGAGCGCCATCCCTCCCTCATCTGGAGCTTGTTGGGCGTCTGAACTGTTCACACTCAGGGAGTCATGGAACACTGTCCCCTTATCTGGACCTTGTTGGGCATCTGAACTGTTCACACTCAGGGTGTCATGGAGCACCGTTCCTCCCTAGTCTGGAGCTTGTTGAGCATCTAAACTGTTTACACTCAGGGTGTCATGGAACACCGTCCCTCCCTTGTATGCAGCTTGTTGGAGATCTGAACTGTTCACACTCAGGGTGTCATGGAGCACCGTCGCTCCCTAGTCTGGAGCTTGTTGGGCATCTGAACTGTTCACACTCAGGGAGTCATGGAACACTGTCCCTCCCTTGTGTGCAGCGTGTTGGGCATCTGAACTGTTCACACTCAGCGTATCATGGAGCCCCATCCCTCCCTAGTCTGGAGCATGTTGGGCGTCTGAACTGTTCACACTAAGGGAGTCATGGAGCACTGTCCCTCCCTAGTCTGGAGCTTGTTGGGCATCTGAACTGTTCACACTAAGGGAGTCATGGAGCCCCGTCCCTCCCTAGTCTGGAGCTTTTTGGGCATCTGAACTGTTCACACTAAGGGAGTCAAGGAGCACCGTCCCTCCCTCATCTGGAGCTTGTTGGGCATCTGAACTGTTCACACTCAGGGATTCATGGAGCACTGTCCCTCCCTCGTGTGCAGCTTGTTGGGTGTCTGAACTGTTCACATTCAGGGTGTCATGGAGCACCGTCCCTCCCTCATCTGGACCTTGTTGGGCGTCTGAACTGTTTACACTCAGGAAGTCATGGAGCACCGTTCCTCCCTCATCTGGAGCTTGTTGAGCATCTGAACTGTTCCTAGTTTCTAACTGTTAGGAATCTGATTACGATTTTTAGTATAGTTTTGTATATATTGTTATACATCACTTGGTAATGTTTCAGAGGAATAGCAGTGTGGGAGGGCCTTAACTGGTTTATTGTGGTCTCAAAAGTTCCCAATAATCAGCTTGCAAACTAGTGCTTTGTTTGGCCTGAGATAGAGTCTCACTTTGTTACCTGGGCTGGAGTGCAGTGTCATCATCACAGCTCACTGCAACCCCGCAACCCATCCTGGGTGCCCCAACTCCTGGGCTCAAGTAAGCTTCCTACCTGAGCTTCATGGATATAGCTAGGACTATAGGCACAGGCCACCTTGCCCACTAAATTGTTTATTTTTTTCAGAAATGGGGTCTCACTGTTGTCCAGGCTGGCCTCAAACTCCTAACTTTGTGATCTTCCTGCCTCGACCTCCCAAACTGCTCGTATTACAGGCATAAGCCGGTGCACCCAGACCCATTGCTTCTTTATAAGATGCATTATTACTTTAAGAGTGCTCTGGAAATAAGAAGGAAGGCAAGTCCATGTGGAGACCCTACCCATGAGTCCAGACACAGACTGAACCAAAGCACGGTGAGTTAGCAACACCCAGAAGCATGTGGAGAAGACGCTTCTCCCCCTTGTCCCTACTGGTGTGATTTGTGCTGTGAGTCTCAGTGAGCAACTAGTGTCCTAGACACTTGCTGGGACATGGCCCTACTTGCAAAACCCTTCCAATCCAGAGTTCATAGAGTTTAGGCTTATCCAATCTGACACATCTCTGAACCTTTTGTCTTACGCTATCAGAGTGTGGGCACCTTAGGAAAATAGGTGAAAGACTCTTCAAGTTTACAGATGAGGGCTCTGTGCCTGTGGCTTAAGTGGCTAGGGCGCCAGCCACATACACCTATGGTGGCGGGTTCGAATCCCCAGCCCAGGCCACCAAACAACAATGATGGCTGCAACCAAAAAGTGGCCAGGCGTTGTGGTGGGCGCCTGTGGTCCCAGCTACTTGGGAGGCTGAGGCAGGAGACTCTCTTGAGCCCAGGAGTTGAAGGTTGCTGTGAGCGTGATGCCATGGCGCTCTACCCAGGGGGATAGCTTGAGGCTCCATCTCAAAAAAAAAGTTTCCAGATGAGGACATACAGGGGTTCTGAGGGTGTAGAGTGATTATGGTGTGTGGGGAGGCGGTGCTGACAGCATACTCCGGGCTGGGTCTCAAGCGGCTGACACTTGCCCAGAAGGGTGGGACCACACCTCACTTCCATCTCTGTCTCCCCCAGGAAGAGGCCAGCTGTAACTCTCGGTTAGACTTTCTGTTAAAGAGCCAAGTCTGCCAGGAAACTCCAATCTATAACCATTGCTGGAGCAAGAACTATAAATTCACTTAAAATGTTTTTTCAAAAACATATAAACCAGGATGGCAACAAAAAAAAATTGTATTTATGAGAACTTGCCTTAGAAAATGAACATTGTAGTTGGAAGGAATTGTTTGATAAGCTCTTTGGGGGAAGCATGAGCCTTTCCCCCTCCCCAGGGCATGCTAGATCCTGAGAGGGACATCTTCCCAGGCTCAGGGCAGGGTATCTGTGTCTGCACCGGTGTCACATCACTCAGAATGATAGGAATGCACAAAGTGGTGTCTCTAGCAGCCCCTTCTCTGTCCTTCCCCTAGATGTGAAACACGACAACCCATTAGCGTCAGTTCTGAATCACTAAGTTGCCCATCTGTCCACGGCACTTCTCAGTCACAGCCAAGCTTCTATCTGCCTATCTCTCGCCAGCTGCCCTCAGGCTAGGGAGTGTCCTAGGTGCTACTCACAGACCACCAGAAAACAGTAATCAACCAGGCAGAAACCACGGCATTTAGAGAATGGGAGGGTGCACCCTGAAAGCATTCTTTTCCTTTTACAACTAGATGTTTCCAAAATAATCATTATGTGAAAATTAGATTGTGAAATAATCAAAACTCCTAGATGATAAATTGACCACAGGAATTTTGCTGGGCCATCTTCCTCCTGTCAGCTCAGGGAAGGCAGCTTTGTCTGACGGCAATGGCAGTGACTTAGACTTAAAGCATCTTAAACAGCTCAGACTTCACAATGGTTTTGTCACTTATGAGTTCTATTTTTTCCTCTCTTTTTGAAGAACAACTGATACCTCAATTTTTGGGAACCTTCTTTTGGTACAAATTGGAACCACCATAGTGAGTGAGGAATATTTATGTTACACTTCCTCTTTCCTCGTGTTTCATGACTAAGGATGTTGACATGAAAACAGGATCTTCGTACCCAGTGAGTTCATCTGCTGCCGATTTCCCACCAGAAATAACAGACTCTGTGACATCAGTGTGTATTATTCTGGATGCCATCTAAAGAGCCAGCACCTGGGAATGATGAAATCCTGAGCAACAAAGGTTTTGCTTCAGGAAGACAGGTTAGTGAAGAAGGGGAAGGAGGCCGAACTTCACTGAGCGCCTGCCGTGTGCGGGCATTTTCAGGTTCATCTCCCTGCGCTGTTGACTGAACTGTGCAGTAAAAGCAGATAAATACCGTCAGTCATTTCTTTTCCAGTTTTCCTTCTTAGTGGTTTCAGATGTTGCTATGGCATTTGTTGCAACTAAATAAATTATATGTAAAGTCTCAAGAATCCATTGACTTTTAAATTATTATATATTGGCTTGGCACACGTAGCACAGTGTTTATAATGCCAGCCACATACACCAAGGTTGGCAGGTTTGAACCTGGCCCGGGCCAGCTATAAAAACAATGACAAATGCAACAACAACAAAAAAAAATAGCTGAGTCTTGTGGCTGGCGCCTATAGTCCCAGTTTCTTGGGAGTCTGAGGCAAGAGAATTGCTTAAGCCCAAGAGTTTGAGGTAGCTGTGAGCTGTGATGCCACGGCACTCTACCAAGGACAACATAGTGAGACTCTGTCTCAAAAAAAAAAAAAAAGAATTATTATATAACCACTTAAATGCTTTTATAACTTGTCATAAAAGAGATGAGATGTGAAGGCACAGAGTATAGAGTGACCATTTCTATATATCTATGCCTATTGAGACAAAATAATTCAAGAGAAGTCTCAATTTGTAAAAGACTATTTTTACTTTAAAATATCTAAAGTTTGTATTAAAAAAATGTGTTGTCCCCAGAAATTATCTTTCTCTATTGCATTTCAAGTGCTGCCTTCATTTTAAAATGTTGTACCTTAGGAAGCTCCTTATAATAGCAAAAGGTAGGGGAGTGAGAAGCAGACATTTGCTACCAGAAGAATGAGTAAATCATTCAGAGGTGAAAACTATTTTTACAGAGAGTTTCCTGTGGCATGGGAAAGTGTCATAATGCAAATGAAACCCATTAATAATCATACTTAGCAACAAGAGTAAACATGAGGGTCAAGCGGCAACTGAGCGGGGTGTGCAGGGAAGCAGCAGGGTCCTAAATGCATCAGCCTGTAATCTCTTCTTGCATGAAGAGTGACAAACATGTGGTTTATGTGGTCTGCAATGTGTCATAAGCCACGTTACCAGACACTAAGCCATGTGGGAAGAGTGTGACAGACCCTGGTGGGAAGCTAAAGGGGTTGGCACTTCTCAAACTCCTATCAAATTACCTCTTGGCCATGAGAGGAGAATCTCCTGGTTTCTGGGCTTAGGTTGACCAGCGGCCCAATTTGGAATCTGGCTCTAAAACCAGAGCATGTTCATGTTCGTCTGTGTTAAGATGCTGTCACAAGGAATAGATTAAAAGCATACAAATAAACCAAAAATAATAGTAACTTTCGGAAAACAAACCTTGAAAAGCACTTTAGAGTTTCTGAGTTTATTGCCATACATCATCTTTTTCTGCTCTTCTGGTGACTCCGGGGGAAAGCGTTTACGTTGATCTCTGCTTCAGAGATGAGGACTTGGAGGCTGTGTGGGGTCCGCGGAGCCTGGCTTCAGTTCAGGCCTCCCACCCGGGCCTGGTCTCTCTGCTGCACTGAGGTACTTCACTCAGCACAGTGACTAGTTAAAATGGTTCTCACTGGCCCCAGGCCTGCTTTTTTATAGTGATTGTACATATTGTGGTTTTGGCTACATCATAGTTGACCTCTAAGGCTATTGTTTATTAAGGTCTTGATCTCAAGTGGTGTTTTGGATTGTCAAATGTGGAGTGATAAACCCTGGTGATATGACTCCTCACTGCTGGCCCATCAAGGCAGAAAAGGCATAGACCAAGGACATTTTCCCATTGAAACCATCCCTAGATGTGAAAACATCTAGAACCTAGATGTTTTTCTCTTTTCCTGTAGGTTTTAAAAAACCTGGATGTCCTTAAATGCAGCCACATTATAAGATCTTTTCAGAAACATCTTTGCAGGCTTCTTTCCAGCATGCTCTGCTGCTTTGGTAACAAGCTATCGATATAAGGCCAGACAATTAAGTCTGTGAACTTGTCCTAGAAAATGGGCTTAGGTACCTCATTGCTGAGTATCACTACGGTCCCCTCCCCTTGGGAAGTGTGACTCCTGACTACTTATCAGTCCCAACGGGAGCGGGCTTCGTAACACATCCCTGAGCAGTGACCAGCCTCAGTGCTGCCTCCCCTCTCACTTAGCAGTTCAAGAGACTGAGTCCTGGAGGAGGAGAGGGGAAGTCGCTGGTCTCAGACCTTTGTTGGTAGCAGAACAGGGTACTGACCTGAGCCCTACTTAGGGCTCTGACCCCAACACCCAGACCTCCGAGAAGGCATCTGCTGAGAAGACCCAACCAGCTTCTGCTCTCAGTTTTTACTGGGCTCCCCTATACTGGGTATAAAGGCTGGTTATAAATCTCATTTGATTCTAATTCAGACATAGGATGATTTTCCTGCAAGAGTCAATTTAGCTCTCTTCATCCCTCTCTTTTTTTTTAATGGCAAACCCAAAATGCTCCAAAATCTTTCTTTTTAAATGAAATTCACTCTAATATTTAGGCTCTTTATTTATTTTAGAAGCAATCTAGGCTCTTGTTTTTCTGGGGTTTTTCCACCAAATAAACAAAGAGCTTTATTCTTGCTTCAGACAAATTACAGTCCCAAGGCTGTGGTTCAGATACTGTTTGTTATGAAGGGTTGTTTGTCTTGCTCAGGTTGAAAAAAGTTTTAGGCACCTCTGTGAACCCAGCTTTACAAGGAATACCCTTGATGTATTTTTATTGAGAGAGTGCTAGTACATTGTTGCACAAGGCTTCTTAAGAGGAGACTGCCTTTCCCCTGAGAGATACTGGTTTTTACAAAGGTTTAAATCATTCTGCAAAGGCAGACACGCTCATTTCTTCCCTCTTATATAAAAGTGGCCACCCCTCCAGGCAGGATGCCACTGGCACTGCAGTCAACCTTCAGGTAAAACAGAAGCCTAAAGAAAAGACAGGTGTTGTGCTGCAGGCGTCTCCCACCATCTCCCTCTTCCTGCATCTTCCTTGGGTCTTCCCAGTCTACCTTTCCTGATCGTCAGTGCTTTGACTGGTGGCTTTGCAGGCAAGGCTGTATTTGAGCAGAGGGCTGCTGAGGGCACCTGGGGTGTGGCTGCAATGCAGGAGCCACACAACATGCCGAGATCGGACCTCACCAGGTGTGTTCCTTGTGCAGGATCCTGGAGAATATTTATGTTAAAAAGCTCTTTATTTTAAGAACACCCAGCAGAGCACATGAGCTGGGTCACAGAGAGGGATGAGTGTTTGACCCAGAGCTTTTCGTGACCATGGGAGTCACCACTGTGGAATTTTACCAGTGCTCTCATCACAGCCTAGCTCGGCCATGGGATACAGACGGTTCCACTCCCTTGAACCATGTTAATCTCCCCAAAAAAGTCACCATGGGCCCTCTTGAAAGCCCCGAGGGTATTACCACGTAAGAGGAGTCCTTAATGAAAGCCAGCCAATTTGTAAACAGTGAATGAAGGTAGAATCTCATCCATCGGTATTGCTGAGGATGTCTGCTGTCATCAGGGGGTTGCCATGGACTTTTGTCAAAGAAAATGATAATGCTGTGAGAATCTACTCCCGCCCATCATCCCTCATCTCCATGAGGGCGAGAACCCCTTCTGTGATGTCAGAGAATCTGGCTGCAGAAGGACCTGGTTTAAAAGGATAGAAGAGAAATTGTTTTAGCTCCCTCTCCTTGGGGACTCCACTGTGGTTTTAAACTTTCTTTGAGATTGAAGTTTTTCTCCACTTCTTTTGACTGATTAACAAAGAAATTTTGATAAATCTTAGGACAACATGATCATCAAGAACAGGAGTTGAGGTCCAGTCTGCTGCTAACTAACTTACTGACTTTAGACCAATCGCTTCATCTTCCCTGCCCTTGTTTTCCTATCAGTGAAGTAGAGAGGATTCACTGCATCCAGAGCAAAACCTGAGCCCCTGCTCCTGCAAGGCGCTGCCTGGGCACTCGGGATGCATCAGGGGCCTGAAAGGTGATGATCCCGCACACAAGGAGACAGGCAGGAGTGAACCAGGGCAGTGAGCAGGTAGGATGTGTGCTGTGGAAGAAGACAGAATGATTCATGGAAGCTGTGTCAGGAGTGGGTTGGGCTGCACAGCACCACGCTGTGCTGTTGAGACATGAGTGAAGAGGTGAGGAAGCCAAGTAGACAAGGGGAAGCCAGGAGCGCCGTGAGTCATGGGCGAGGCAGAGGGGACGGGGCCAGGCTGGGCCAGGCTTCTGCCCTGAAGGGGGTGCATGAGTGGAGTGAGGAGCCACAGGATCTGCCTTAGGTCCTGAGAGAATCGTTCTGGCAGCTGCATGGGGAAGGGTGGGGAGGAGCCCCGCAGGCAGCCCAAGACAGCGATGGAGTCAGATCAGGCCGCACAGACAAACACTTCACAAGCAACAAAGTATCATCATGGTGGTGGCATAGTTACAGATTTTCAGTGCACAAAAGGGAAGATGATTAATCCCCAAAAGAGGAGCCTATGAAAGATGAAGAATTGAAGAAATAAAATAATAATGGTCACATGGAAAATTTTCTAATTATTTATTTATACAAAAAATGTTTATGCATCTTTCCAAACAGCTGTCACAAGCCTTTAACACCCACATGGAATCTCACTTTTAGCTTTGCTGTCAATGCTGAAAAGAATGAGCCTCAAGTGATGCGTTTTTCATCTTTGTGAAAAGAATGTTGGAAGATATTTCGGTGATCTTGTTGGGCTCTGCTCTGCTGCCGACTGGCACCTGCCTTCTGCCCGGTCACAGCATCGCTTTGGGTGTGTCCCTGTGTCCCTGGAAGGCAGGAGACCCGCAGCACCACCTCCGTACTGGTATCTCTGGTCATTACCAGCAACAAAACTGAAGGTGTCTGTTTGTTGAGGAACGTAACCCAGCCAGGCTGGTCGGCTCCATCAGGCCCCACCATTTTAAGTGTCTCACATGCCTGTGCAGCTGAGGAGATGACCCGGGACATGGGTGGGCAGTGAAGAAGCCAAAGGCCAGGACCCACGTGGAGGGAACAGGAACTCATAAGCATGATGGCCTGATGAAGGGTGCACGAGGGATCTGGGGGCTTATGGGGCCTTGATTGTGTCTTCCCAGAGAGCACAGAGCCAGACAGAGCACGTCAGATACAACACGCAGTGACTCTGGCAGGACCTGCCAGACCAGTGCCAAAATCAACCCTTGTGGTGCTAGAATTTGTAGCCTTCTAAAAGGTATAATCACTACCAACTGTAAAATGGCTAAGGCCCAGCTGAGAAGATGAAGGAGAATGAGTAGCAAGTGAATGAGAAACTCATATTTAGATGGTGTGAGAAGATTTAGCAACCAGCTGGTTCTGTAGGTGAATTAAATCAGCAAGGAGTCTAAACTAGTCCTGTAGACCAGCTTCCAGGAGGAGAGGAGCTACGGCTCAGTGATCAGGATGAGGGTTAGCACCCCGGCAGGCTGGCACACAGCCCTCTTAATCCTGAAGCGTGATTTGGGCACTTCCAATAACTTCCCTGAGCTTCAGTGAGGTACTGGTAGCACCTGCCCATAAATTGCTGCAAGAATCCAAGGAGCAAAGGTTTGAGCTCAGCCATGCACGAGGGCCAGCCCTCCTGAAGCATCCCTGGTGTTACCTGTCCATCACACCATCAGCATGCAGGCAGTAATGGAAGAAAGGAAAGAGGCAAGACAGAGGGTCCCTTCATCTGTGCCACCTGTTAGGAGATCCCTTGAAGACCAGGCTGCAATGAAGACTTTAACACAAGTCACTGGTGCAGCTGCAGGTGGCTGGTGTGGCTTGTCAAAGGCTTTATGTGCCTTCTTAGCACTAGAAACCAGGAGATGGTGCAAAAATAAAAAAACAACAAAATCAGCTCACTCCCAGTCCAGAACCTTCACCCTCCTGGGCTTTCTCTAGGACGTGCTGCTGCTGTGAGGACCCTGCAAGCTGATTTCTCAGTGGGAAGGCAGGCGATTGAGGGGTGTCCTTCCCCTTTCCTGGTCTGCCCATCTCTGCAGTGCCTCGAGGTGGTCCTGCTCGCTCCTCCTCCAACTCTCCTGGGCTACTTGAGCTCATTCCTTTCCTGAATATGTCACACTGTCCACCATGAACCAGGGCCAACTAAACAACAACAACTGCAACAAACAAATAGCCAGCATTGTGGCAGGCACCTGTAGTCCAAGCTACTTGGGAGGCTGCAGCAAGAGAATCATTTAAGCCCAAGAGTTGGAGGTTGCTGTGAGCTGTGATGCAGTAGCACTCTACACTTTACCAAGGGCAACAAAGTGAGACTCTACCTCAAAAAAAAAAAAAAAAAAAGAGAGAGAAAGACACAAACTCAAGTAAGGGAAGAAGGAGAGGGGAGAAGGAAGGAGGAGTGGTGAGCTCTGACTTAACAGGAACAACGTAAGGGCACACCTCCTGGGTGAGGGGCACAAACCCAATGTGGACTTTACCCAACAAACACAATGTAACCTAATCGTCTGTACCTTCATATTAATCTGATACAAATAAGAAAGTAAACAAGTGAAATGTAGTGGCCATGGTCCCCCATCACCCCTCTGTGACCTGGGTCTGCAGCGACTACAGGACAGACCCAGAGCACAGTGCTCCTGTGGGTTGTGGCCCGGCTCTCACTGGGAGAAGAACTAGAGCCCCTGGGATTACTCCTGGGCCCCTGAGTGACCAGAGCTAAGACCCTAATGAACAGGACCACAGAGGTGTAGAAAGCCTCGAGCTTCAAAGAACTTATTACTTCTGGCTGCCACAGCTTCCAGTTTGACACATTACAGAATGTGACTCAAAATACATTGTTTTTGAATTAAAAGAAAAGGAGCTTTTGGTCTCATGTGAAGGCAGCACTAAGTTACATGCACACACAGACACACAGCCCCCACTTAACTGAGGGGAGAGGGAAGCAGTGAAAAGATCCTAATGACTTCTAGTTCGTTAGACCATGTATTTAGAAAAGCATCAAACTTATTCAGATGGCAAATGTGCAGCTTTTAAACGTCGTGATGAAAGTGAAAATGTAAAGAGGGCCTGGGAAATGAGAATATTTCTTTCAACTCAGGTTTCCACGGTCATGAATAGAATGGCCTCTTCCTAATCTCAGTATCTTAAAAAGAAACCTTGATGTTGTTACGTGATTACCTAAAAGGAATGCCTTCCTCTCTGGACCGGAAGGATATTTTTAAGAGAATGTTAAGCTTGTGACAGGAATTATTGATACCTTTGGAATTTTTTTCTAAGTGACTCAGGCTTACTTTAAGTCATTACCTAGGAATTAGTCGGGGACTGCATGACGCCAGTCCCCAAACTGTTTAAAGTAGAGCACAACTTAGTGAGAGAATGAGAGAACAAGGATGTTCTTTTGTGCATTATTCCCGTCGTGATGAATGATGCTTGTTTTCCTCTCCACTTTAATTAGAATGTTTCTACATTTGCCAAAGAAAATGTTGGAATGGAGACAAAACTCTGAAATTATAGGAACAGGGCTTGATGTAATAGCTTATTTGTAAAGGAAACACAACTTGTTTGGTATTTTATTGAAACAGGAAGTTCAGAACCTTAGTACACACAAGTACGACAAATTCTCAGGTGCTAGTTGAGTCATCTGTTGTTGGAAATAGTCGCCTGGTAGTTTTCCCCTGATTTACTTTTTATCTTCATTTTGTTTTTTTTTTAAGTAGTGGGGGTAGGAAATTACATAGAGATTCAGTCAGAGGTTGTGTACATTGAAAAAAAATCAGCGATTAAGATTTTTTTTTGCAGTTATTACAAACCGAAGATTTTATTTTATTTTTTTAATAGGTGTGATCCCACCATTCACCCTCCCTCGATCTTACCTCCCCCCTCCCCTTCTATTCCCCCTCCTCCCTCCTGCATCTTGGACCATAGTTGTGATCTAATCTTCATATGACAGTGTGAGTGATTATAAATTGGCTTCATAATAATGCTGAGTGCATTGGATATTTTTTCTTCCATTCTTGAGATACTTCACTAAGTAGGATATGTTCTAGCTCCATCCATGTAAACATAAAAGAGGTAAAGTCTCCATCTTTTTTAAAACCGTGTAATATTCCACAGTATACATTTACCACAATTTCTTAATCCATTCATGGGTCAGTGGGCACTTGGTCTTCTTCCATGACTTGGCTATTATAAATTGAGCTGCAGTGAACCATCTGGTGCAAATATCTTTGTTATAAAGTGACTTTTGATCTTTTGGATATACACCTAGTAGAGGAATTGCAGGATCAAACAGCAGGTCTACTTTTAGATCCCTGAGTATTTTCCATACTTCTTTCTAAAAGGGACATATTAGCTTGCACAGAGAACTCAAACTCATTAATAAGAAAAGAACAAGTAATCCCATTTCATTGTGGGCAAGGGACTTGAACAGAAGCTTCTCTGAAGAAGATAGGCTTATCGCCTACAGACACATGAAAAAAATGCTCATCATCTCTAATCATCAGAGAAATGCAAATCAAAACCACTTTGAGATATCGTCTAACTCCAGTAAGAGTGGCTCACATAACAAAATCCCAAAACTACAGATGTTGGCATGGATGTGGCTGAAAGGGAACACCTCTGCACTGCTGGTAGCAGTGCAAGCAATCAAGATTAAATAAATAACACAGGCGAGAATTCTCACTTCCTGCACATCTATGCGTTTTTGTGATTACCTGCATACAAAAAAAAGGGAAACCAAAGCAAAATGATAATTGGCCTGAATGCAATTACTAATTAAAGGTAATCTTTAGTCAGGGGGATTGTACTGGAGATTAATAAAAGTGGAATGTATTGTGGTTTTATTCCTTTATGTTCTATCAGCTATGAAATGGTCACCAGAGCTGGTTAATAGTTGGATTCATAATATTTCAGTTATAGAAATCTCTTGCACTGAGTTTGTATAGGCACAGCTTCAGATTAGAATCTCCTATTGTCTGAAAAATTAAGCCAAAGTACTGCTGTAAAAATATGTAAAAATGACAGCAACCTGGCCAGAGCTCAGCATGGGAAATGAGAATATTTCTTTCAACTCAGGTTTCCACGGTCATGGTGGGCTGCTCCTGGTGGAGTTCATTAGGGAGCCGCAGCAGGGCATCGGGGAGTGAGTCCCCAGCCTTCTCAGCCCTGCCATCTTTGTTCAACATGCTGGAGGCCTAGCTGGCATTCCCAAGGGAAGCAGTGGCACCTCTTTTGGTTACTCAAGAGCTTGCCCCTTCAGAAATATTTAAGAGCGCCCCGCCGTGTGGGGGGTGGGGCAATGCACTCCACCCTCCCCATGGCTCCTCTTCCCAGGCTGACCAGGGGTCTACACATGGTGAAGCAAAAAACTATGGCTCCATACCCACAGTGGAATCTTTTCTTTCAGTCACATTGTTATGCTTATTGATTAAATAACACTGAACAAAACAATATTACTTACTATGAAGTGAAAATATTGAACATTTATGAGGTTTTTTTCCTTTTAACCTTGTTTGGATAAGCAAGCAATGCAAGAGGTACAGAGGCAATTCAAGAAATGGTGCAGGCCTGGGGGAAGCTCTGCCTGGCAAAGCCTGCAGCTCATGTGCAGCCTCTTGAAGTTAGAAATGCACCCTGCGGAGGCAGGTCGCAAGGCACCAGGGAACAGCGCCCTGGCCCTGGGAACCTCCCCCCCCAGGAGAGCCAGGCCCCTGCAGCCCCAAGACTGGACAGCATCCCTCTGCAGGCCTCGCAGCCACAGCCAGCAGCACACTCTGCAGAGGCTTCCCCTGCCAGTTCACCTCCCAGGTCTTACTTATCTTTGTAAAGGAATCTTTGGAAAACAGATCTCATCAGGTTATACTTTGTTCTAACTTTCTAGTGATTTCCCCTTGTCTGCACATTCAAGTTCAAACTCTTGAGGTCTTGAAGACCTCTCCTTAGACTTGCCCTCCTCACCATCCTCCCAGCTCCCTCCAAACCTTCCACCCATGCCACCTGCCCACACATGACCCCTTGCCTCGGCCATCCCTACTGACGGGAGGTGGTCGGTGATGGTGGTTCAGCAACCAGGGCTGTCTATGCAACACTGAAGCCCACACAGCAGTGCCCTGAAGAGTGGAGGAGACCAGATATAACTCTGTGTGCGAGGACCCAGGGCCCCCAGGACTGGTAGTGGGGGAGACGCAGACTGAGGGCTGTGCTGTGGGGAAGGCTCCTGCCTCAGGGTTCATTTCCTTTCCTTAACACACACTGAATTCCTGGTCAGTCTTTGTTGTTGGCTGGGCTGGTGGTTCGTTCCTTGTTGTTTACACCTGCAGGTATTTATGTGCAGATCTTATCTCCTTCCCTCTGAGTCAACTCTTGGCCCAACTCTGCATAGTTTACTCTTTAATTCAGCTTCTGCCTCTGACCTCTACCCACTCTCTGAGGCATATCTGCTTTTTGTTTTCAGATTTTATTTCATGTTGACTATTTTAAGAGATGCAGTAAACTAAATATAGCCTGAGATGCGTGGTCTTGAAAAAGAAAAAAATTAAATTAAAATGGGTCTGTGTATGTGTGCACACCTCTGGATGGGGGCGGCTTGCTGCAGATTCAGGGGTCAGTCCTCCAACATCATTGCTTGCTGGCACATAATGCTGTTTTCCCCACATTAGTCTGCACCCTATATTCTGTTTCCCTAAGAATGGGTCCGTGCTAAATTAGAAAAACAAAAGGAAGATCAGAGGGTGATAAATGCTGACAGTCTGATGCCCTTTAGTAAACATCCATTTCTGAGCCGCCTCAAGGCTTGTAGGGATGTGCTTATTTCCATGGCCCCATTAACACCCACAGTTTCCAAAAGGCCTGGCTCTGTCTGGTCTTCAGCTTTCTTGTGGGTGGTTGTCTGGGGATGGGGTAATAATTGAATGCAAAGAAACAGGAGTGAACTTGTGGGGTGATGAAAGTATTCTACACTTTGAGATGTTATTACCTGAATTTTTTAAAATCATCAAACTATGTACATTTTATTGATTATACATTATACCTCAGTAGAGTTGATTTTAAAAGGTAAACACTCTAGAACACAAGAATATCAGTTTGCTCAGGACTTAAAAAAAAGCTGCCCACAGACACATTGCTAGGAAATCAGCCTGAGCCTAAAGGGTGTCATAGCCTTGCCTTCCTGGGGGCATTTGCGTTTTAAGATATAACTAATGTTCAAGAATGGAGCAGTGGGGATTTGGGGAATGACAGTACCTTTCCCACCTGCAATAAATTATGCAGGCTTCACTTATTCATAAGGCTGACCTTGGTTTCAAGTAAATAATCAGAAAGTAGGTTGTGTAAGGTTTTAAGAAATCCCCAAACTGAGACTTAGTCGATAACTAACTCTGAAACCATCACTAGTCACTTGCATACTCTGAACTTCACATTAAGTCAATATTCTGTATGCTAAATTCTATATTGTGTTAAAAGGTAGGCCTACTATGGGATCTGATTTCCATGAACATGTGCTTTTATTTTTTTTTTTTTTTTGTAGAGACAGAGTCTCACTTTTTCACCCTCAATAGAGTGCTGAGGTGTCACACAACTCACAGCAACCTCCAACTCCTGGGCTTAGGCAATTCCCTTGCCTCAGCCTCCCGAGTAGCTGGGACTACAGGTGCCCACCACAACGCCTGGCTATTTTTTTGTTGCAGTTCGGCCGAGGCCGGGTTTGAATCCCCCGCCACCCTTGGTATATGGGGCCGGCGCCCTGCCCACTGAGCCACAGGTGCCACCCCATAATAATATTTAATTTGGCAAAAATATCAGAAACATTTACAAGATTAAAAATCAGTATTCAACTAAGTTCTTTTCTTCAGTTTGATTTTTGTTTGTTTGTTTGTTTAGAGTCAGGGCCTCATTCTGTTAAGTCCAAAGCTTCTATAGGCAGGTAATGAATTGCTGTGTCCAAAAGTATTACAAGATTCTGGGAGTATTTTTTGTATGCTTTGAAAAATATACTGATTAAAAGTATAAGGAAAAACAAATTCTTGACACTTTAAAATGATAAAATTTCCATTTACTTATACTTAGAATAATATATTTAAAATATCTAGCAACTCTTAAAAGTGGTGGGGGGGTGGTAAAAAGCTTTTAAGAAATCCAATATAATTCATCCCAATTCCAAGTGGAAAATTCACTGTTGGTTTTATTTATCTTGAGCCAAAATATGCACTGGAATAAAAGCTTTATTAAAAAACTTGACCTACATTAGGTGTGTGGTCATTTTCTATTAAAACAAGGTCCCTGCCCTAGTTGGAGGGAACTTCCCTAGGTCCTGCAGCCTTAGCCAGGACAGTAACCTGATCAACCCAAGGAAGGAGGGAGGGGAAGTGCTGCTTCCCGCCCCGCCCTCCTCAGGACCTGTGCCCTGCTGAGTGGAGCAGGGAGTCGGGGGAGGGGGGCAGGATGCTTTTGAGAAAGTCTGGCGGCCAAAAGGATGGACCAGCGGCTGTAGGAAACGAAGAGGCTGATGGGGTTCAGGACATGCCAACTTAGAAGAGGCTGATGGGGTTCAGGACATGCCAACTTATAACATGGCTCCTTACCGTCAGAGAGCCCGCAGAACCGAAAGCCACTGTCACCTGGCCCTCTCCCTCACCCTTCCCCCTTGAGTGGGTCATCCGAGTGGTTCCCAGCAGAAAGGAACATTCTTCTCTCTGAAGACACAGAAGCACAGAGAAGAGACTGAACAAACATGGCCATTGTTCATTCTTAAATCTATCCATCTCTTCATCAAACCTAAGTGTAAAAATATACACATTCGCCTGTTTCTTCTGGTCTTTCTTTCCTTACAAAGGCTCCTGTGTCATGTAAAGCTTTCATTAAATACACTTGCATGCTATTCTCTTGTTTGTCTTTTGTTGTAGGAAGGGGCCTCAGCCATGCATCTAGCAATGGGTGAGGAAAGAAAGCTCTCCTCCCCTACAAGGGCCAGGATGTGCTTGGGAAGAAGGCAGCCCATTCATCTGCAAAAGCTGGTGGAGCCCAGCAAGTCCAGGCTGACGATTTGAATACTAGTCTCGTTCAGTCAGTAAAGAGGAGCTGGAGCCCAATGCAGGACACTGGCCTCAGCAGGAGAACTGGAGGACAGGCCAGGAAGGACAGGCAGAAGCTGACCTGCACCGAAGTGGAGCAGCAGCCCCTCGTTGGGGCCTGGCACAGTCGGGCCTTTCAGACAGCTGCTGCCCAGCCATACCCACCAGACATCACCTGCTGGTGGCAGCTGGGCTGAGTCAAGTTTCACCTGTAGACAAATAGGAGCAGAAAGGCAGGTAGTGGTCTAAAAATAGTCTGAAAGACTAATATTGTGAGAAGCACAGAACTATATTCATATAAAAAGAAAGCTCATATTTACTGGCATGGCTAATTTGTTTTAGAATTGAAATTGTACTAGCTGAACTGATTTGTTTTCATGATTTTTTTTTCCTGGTCTTTCAAGCTTTTTATTCTTTGGTAAGTGGGTCAGGGCCCACCTGGGTAGATAAGTGCTTGGTTACAGGTGTTTTCTAAATCACGGCTGTAGAACAACACACAGCCCTCACCACCACAAGCCGGCTCTGCCACACCAGCCTGCTCTACTGAGCTCTTTGACTCTAATTCTCTTTTGATTCATTCCCTTAGAATCACCTGGGGAGATTTTTGTAACTCCAGCTACTCTGGCCACACCTTCTTTAATTAACTAAGAATGTTTGGAATTGGGAGCCCCTGTTACTGGTATTTTTTAAAACTCTCCAGGTGACTGCAGTACCAGTCAGTTTGAGAACCACTCTTCTAATTCTGTCTCAGCCTGGGCAGCCTGTTATATTCACCTGGGGAGCTTTAAAAATCTGCAGTGCCCCCCCCAACTTAATTGGTGTGGGGTGAGGCCCCTGCAGCAGCATTTCAGAAGTTCCCCCAGTGAGTGCCAACCCCAGAACTGAAGAAGGCCCACAAAACTCTGTAAATACTCTGTTAGAATACAGCTCTTTCCAAGACTTTCAACTTTGAATTACACTATTACCTTCTCTCGTATTTTTATAAGGTTTGCGAATTTCTTGCCATCTACCAGACAGTTTTCAAAGGATCAAATAAAAGTTTCTGTAAAACCAAAGAGGTATTTCCCTATGTTATGTTATGATGATTTTTGAAAAATGAGAGTTAAAAGTTATCAAAGGTAATTCAGAACCAATCATGGCTGAGCAGTTTGTGTTGTTATACTGAAGCATATGGAAAGGCCCTGGGGCAGTCAGCCTTTATAGCACCAAAGAGAAAAAGAACCTGCCATGTTCAACTTTTGACATGTTTCTTGCAGTTGTTGAAAACTATGAGGCATGAAATCCAGATTTATGACTTTTTAAAAAGTTATTTATGGATTCCCAAGACGATTATGTTCCCATCACTTATGTAGCCTTAAAAACAAACTCAGATGACGCTTTAAAAAAATCCAATTTTGGCACACACTGAGTTTTAATGTTGGTTGAATAGCATTCAGTAAAAGTAAGGAAAAAAACACATTCTGCCTTCGTTTAACTTATGGTTTGTCATGGAGAACAACAAGTCCCATTTGTATGTAACTTGTGGAAAAGTTAAACTGGGAACATTCTCCTTATATACTTTTTTTCACTTTTTGCATAAAATAAGAGGAGGAGAGTGAACCTTTTCTCAATCCCAGGCCTTTCCTGCCATCCCCTCGGGCATTGTGAGGACTTTTTTTTTTTTTTTTTGAGACAGAGTCTCATTTTGTCACTCTTGGTAGAGTGCTGTGGCATTGAGAGAGGATACCTAAGAAAGGTGAGGTCTAGGATAACAGGTCTTCTCACCTGTCAAGGATACACCTGCAGGGTCCTCTCCATGATAACTCAGCTCTTGGGAATTTGTAAACCTAACTTCCTGGAACTCCAAGTTCCGTGAAATCCTGTAGTTCTGTAGGGCCTGGAATAGCATCTCCCACTTGATTCAAACTGGCCAATGAGAAGGGTACCTATGGGTTGGAACTTTTGGACTGTCAATAAAAAGGGAAAGACCAAGCCAGTCAGGGAGTGCAGCCATTTGGAATTCTTCTATGCTGTAAGCTCCCAGCCAGTAAATGAAGCCCTTCCTCTTATAAACATGGTGTTTGGGTGCTCTTTCTCTCTGTTGGGCCTCAACAGCATCACAGCTCACAGAAACCTCAAACTCTTGGGCTTAAGTAGACATGCTTAGTATCTCCAGGGGATGGCAACGGTGCCCACACAGGTGGGGGCCTGTGCAGAAACTTACAATTTGGCCAGATGCCGTGGTTCACGCCTGTAATCCCAGCACTCTGGGAGGCCAAGGCAGGTGGATTGCCTGACCTCACAAGTTAGAGATCAGTCTGAGCCAGAGTCAGACCCCCATCTCTAAAATTAGCCAAGTGTTGTGGCGGTGTAGAGATAAGTACCCCATGCTCAGACATGGCAGTTTGCTTCAAGAACACTTTCATGGCGGATGCCTATAGTCTTAGCTACTGGAGAGTCTGAGGCAAGCGAATCACTTGAGCCCAAGAGTTTGAAGTTGCTGTGAGCTGTGATGCTATGGCACTCTACTGAGGGCAACAAAATGAAACTCTGTCTCAAAAAAAAAAAACAACAACAAAGTCTTACACTGTAAACTTGAGAGTGCTATACTGTCCACACTTTACTGTGTATACCCAATACCTCACCTTATGAAAAGAACACACATAAGCCATGGGTTGTAAGGCCCCATTTATAGGCTGCTTCAGTAACCCATAAAAGAAATTATAGAAGCTTGCCCACAGTGGTGACAGTGGAGTGGAAGATAAGTGGACAGAACTCAAGTGATAGTCAGGAGATAAATCCACAGGTGTTGGTGATGAATCAGACATGGAAGGAGAAGGGTAGAAAGGTGTCAAGAGAGACTCCTGGCTTGGCACCTGTAGCACAGTGGTTATAGTACCAGCCACATGCATGAGGCATGAGGCAGGCAGGTTCCAGCCTGGCCCAAGCCAGCTAAACAACAATGACAACTGCAACAAGAAAATAGCCAGGCGTGGCGAGCACCTGTAGTCCCAGCTACTTGGGGGACTGAGGCAAGAGGATCACTGAAACCCAAGAGAGATGGAGGTTGCTGTTAGATCTGATGCCACAGCACTCTACCTAGGGCAACATAGTGAGACTCTGTCCAAAAAAAAAAAGAGAGACTCCTTAACTGAGTCAGTAGCTGGCTGGTTCTGGTCACTGAAGTTCCAGGGGCAGCAGAGCTCTGCAACTTGTCTGCACTGGAATCCAGTCCACCTCCTAATTAGGAGACCTCATGTGCAGGTTCACCCCCTACGCACCTTATTTTCATCAGTAAACTGGAAATAACAATCTGTAGTAAGGTTATCTCAAGGATTCTGTAAGCCAATTTGTAGGAACTGCTTAGAGGTGCCAGGACACTGGGGCTGTAATGTAACTGTAACTTGATGGGGCCACGAGGGGACTGGCCAGCATGGCTGACCTTTAGCCACATCAAGTGTAGAGTGCTGGGTGTTATCCTCATCATCCTCTGGGATGACAACAGGCAGCAGCTCAGGAAGGCCCCACTAAAGATGGAGACAGGCATGTGGGTCCCTTTGTAGGCAGGAGCGAGATAAGTGGGCATGGACCAGACTGGCCAGGAGGGGCTTAGGTGGAAGAAGGGGTGCTCTGAGGAACTCCTGGGACCTGCTGGCAGGTGGGGAAATGGGCAGTGCAGAGGGGAGGGTGGGGAAAGAAGCCAGGCACCCTGGGGCCGCATCCTCAGCAATGAGAAGTTGGGGGAGGGGGGCAGCATCTCCTACAGCCGCCATTCTGAGCACCTCAGAGGCGCTGTCCCCGTCCAGTAGCTGAGCACCTCAGAGGCGCTGTCCCCATCCAGTCACTGAGCACCTCAGAGGCGCTGTCCCCGTCCAGTCGCTGAGCACCTCAGAGGCGCTGTCCCGGTCCAGTCGCTGAGCACATCAGAGGCGCTGTCCCTGTCGCCAGTCGCTCTCCTGCTATACAAGGCAGCCTGTGTCTACTCCTGCTACAGCAGGAGGAAGGGCTGGGGGAATAGGAGGTATTGACTGGAGGGACACCCACATTTTGTCTACATGGTCCTCCTGCCCTGCACCCAGCCGCCACCCCCAGCTATGTAGGCCTATGTGGCCCAGAGGCTCTGGCTCTCTGTGTCTTAGACACTTCATTTTACTCACTGTGTGGCCTTGTGCCCACAACTCTCTAGACCTCAGTTGCTTATCAGTCAAATGAAAAAGTTGGACCAGAGTAATGCCTTTTACTGGCAAAGTATTTCTTTCTAAATGAGCAGCTTTAAAGAATGTGTTATATTAACTTCCTTTTTTTTTTTTGAGACAGAGTCTTGCTCTGTCACCCAGGCTAGAGAGCAATGGTGTCATAGCTCAGACCTCCAACTCCTGGGCTTAATTCATCTTCCTGCCTCAGCCTCCCAAGTAGCTAGGACTACAGGCCTGACTAACTTTTTCCACATTTAGTAGAGATGGGGTCTCACTCTTGCTCTAGCTGGTCTTGAACTTCTGAGCTCAAGGGATCTTCAGAGCTGGGATTATAGGGTCAGCCACTGTAATCCACCAGGCCTGAATTTTCTTTCTTGTGTAATGTTTTCTTATTGGTAAGTAACTTAAAACATGTTAATAGAAAAACTAAGAGATAATCACAGTGTAGAATGAGTCCCATGGAGGCCACCAGGTGCACAGTTTGGGGATGCCAGCCACAGTGACATTAAACAAAGAAATTCTAAGTTATAAGTAGGTGTCTTCATTCATGAAATTTATTGAGCCACAGGCACCGCCCCTCTTAAGCTTTTCAAACCATGTTCTTGGCTACTGGTAAGGATACTCTTTGATAACTTCAGTCTCACTTCTTTTTCCCACCGTCCTAGAGTTTTGGGTCTACTCTCATTTTGTGCTGATCCTTCCTGCCTTTCCTGTTCTGCTCTTAGTCAAAGATCTTCCCTCAAGGCTTTTTCCTCTCAGCAATGACAAAATTATCCAGAGACAGGGGAAGAAACAGCATCTATCTTCTTCCTTTTTAGCTCGCTGTCTTCAGGCTTTCTTCTTCCCCACAATGAAAAACTCCAGCATCATTCAGCTTAGAAAGAGCTGGCCCCAAAACACTTCCAATAGGAGGAAGGATTTAGAGTTTAGTACCACTCCCTTTCCCACAGCCTAGGGGTCTCCCAGGCCAGAAGTCCACACATTTGTCCTCATGCAATCCTGAGATTATTTTATGTATCTTTTAGCCCGTTTTCCCAAAACTGACAACATCTGATGTTGATTTTTTTTAAAACAAAATCTCTTTCTAGTTCTTTTATTCAGTGTTTCACTAACAGTATTTCAAATTACAAAATTCTAATTTGGTGTTTCACTAATAGTTTTCAAATTACAAAATTCAAACTTGGAAACTCAAAGTGCAAATTTTGTAGAAAATGAATCCACCTTCCTTTGGCTGTTGCTTCTGTTTGGATTACTCCCTGCCCGCTCCAGCTGCTGGCTGCAGGAGTGTGCCCTAAAAGGGGAGAAGCTCCTGTTTTTCCTGTACAACAGAAGACCAAGCATAGGGGTTTTCCACACCAAACAGGTCTCTAATTCTCTGCTGGATGTCTTACAGTTCTCTTTAGTCCCGACACTATCTACCTGGACTTAGAGTCAGAACCCACCAAATGGCCCCCTAGCAGGGCCCAGTTACATGCCCCAGGCCTCACTTCAGGCTCTGAGTGACCAGCCCTAACAAGGCATTCCCACCACCGCCACCCCCAGATGTGATAATTGGTTAGAACAGCTCACAGAACACTCAGACATTCTACTTACATTTTATCAGTTTGTCACAAACCCAAAAGGTGCACTGCCCAGCTGTGGAGAGTGGGATCCAGAGCTTCCAGCTTCTCTGGGTGCCACTCCCCTTCACTCAAGGGTTCACCAACCCGGGAGCCATGGCCGTAAGTCAGGGTTTTTAATGGAGCTTCATTATGTAGGCAAGATTGATGGTCAGTAGTGACTAAGCCCTGGAGGTTAGGGTGGGGCTGAAAGCTCCAACAACACCACCCCCCAATGATCCAAGAGCTTCCCCTGAGACCAGCCCCCAGCTCCAGGAGTTGCCTTATTGACATAAGCTCAGGTGAGGCTGAAAGGGGCCTGTCATGGGTGACCGAGGATGCACCTCTCACCCCCAACTCAGGGAATTCTAAGGGCTTTCGTGGGATACTGCAGGGGCCAGAGACAGACAGCAGATGTATATTTGCTTTTCTATTACATCGCAGCATCACAACATCAGACTTCCACTTGGTGACCAGTTGCTCCATCAGATTCAGCTCCCTGGCTTGGCAGGTGCATTCCCTGAAGTCCTGGCTGGAGACCTTTCTGGAGCCCCTTCTCCCGCACATGCTGTCAGTGCTGCTGCCTGTCTTCTAAGGTCTGCCCTGGGCTCTCTGTCCCTCTCTCCATCCCCCTGTGCTCTTCCCACACCAGGACCTGCCCTTTCCCATGAGCCGTCTCACACACTGCAGGCCCTGTGCTGGCCTTCCGGGGCCCTCGCCTTGGTCACACACTGCAGGCCCTGTGCTGGCCATCCTGGGCCCTCACCTTGGTTCACCTTGGTCTCACACTCCACTTGACAATTGGTTTAAGCTCTCTGCCCACCCTTGGCTGCCCTGCCCTCTGTCCCTGGCCCTCTCTGCCCACCCTTTGGGCCTTCCTCATTCTGATCTTGGTCCCTGCATCTGTCCTCCATGTTACCTGCAGAGTAGTTTCCTACACACAGATTTCATGGCCTGGCCCTGCTGTCTCCACTGGTGCTGTGGGCCATGGTTGGTCTGGAATCCACTGTTCAGGCTTGTCATGTGGTACCCACCTAAATGCTTTAAAAAGTTAGCTCTTGCTGCTGCTGTCACCTGCCAATCTTATTCCCTCAGTAACTCCCCAGGACCCTGGACTACTTGTTCCAGCATGCCCTGGGCTTCCAGACACTTACTTGAAGGTGCTCAAGCAGACGTCTGGCTCCTGAGGACCCCAGCTCTCATACCACCCATCACACCCTCCCTAACTGCCCATGCTCCCTCAGGCTCTTGTTTTTCTGACCGCGAAGTGAGGTGTACTATAACTTCTAGAAGGTCCCAGAGAAGTAAAGACTGTGTTTTCTTATTTCTGTACTCAGAACTTAGCCTCTCTTCAAATGAATGAAAACGTGAGTTCCCTAATCATCCACAAAAGGATGAGCAGGTGTTTCTCCTGTGGGAGGAGAGGTGGCTGAGAGCACTGGTTCCACCAGTCAGCCAGCAGTCACAGAGGACCTAAAGCCCTTGGCATGGGCACATTATTCTACCCTTCTCCTTTCTCCCCTCCTCCTTCCATCATACTACATCTTGGGGTCAAGTGGAATGAGAGTTACAGCACTCCCCTGCCTCAGTGAGCCTGCTGGAACCCTGCAGCAGCTCAGCCCTACAAAGGATGGGAAGGGACCCCACGGACTGCAGGTGGCAGATGGGAGAGTGCCTCTTGTGGCACTGGAATTTTCAGTTATTTTGACTGTTATTTACCTTTTTATTATTTTATTTTAAATAAGAAAGAAAGAAATCATAGAGTAAGGTGACCAGATTTTAACATTGGTAAAGCAGGACACCATTGACTGAGGTGGGGGCGGGAGGGGCAGGGCCTGACAACAATGCAAACTTTGATAAGCAGTTCTTGATAATCACTTCTCAACAGTTATTTGTTATTATTACAGTTTGACATTATAAAATTAACAAAAATAATATAAAACTCATATCCTGGCGAAATAGCCACATGGCAGCCGAAAACCACATATTCCCTTACTGTTCTCCTGCCTATTCGTGCATTCTTTCCAAAAATCAGGACTTTTTTAAAATGCTGTGGGACACGGGACAAATTGTTAAAAAGCAGGACATCTGGTCACCCTATCATAGAACCACCCTCCTGCCTGAACCTGCCAAGTCCTGGCCTGGGACGCCGCAGTGCCACCCACTATCAGCTTTCCTCCCTGGCCTGGTCTTGATTCAGTCAGAATCTCCCAAACCTCTTAAGTCACAAGACCTGCTAGCAATCACATCAGCTATAATAGTTCTGGGCTCTACACCACTAGGATGTGAGCTCCCGGTGTAAGCTCTTGGCCAGTGGGGCCTGCTGGGCCTCTGAGAGTGGGCCAGGCAGCAGACAGGTGGAATTTTGGGAGAGGGCCCTTCCGAGAGGCTTTGTGGAAAAAGAAACGCACTGTTCAGGTGGCTCCTGTGGCTCAAAGGAGTAGTGAGCTGGCCCCATATGCCAGAGGTGGCAGGTTCAAACCCAGCCCTTGCCAAAAATGGCAAAAAAAACAAAAACAAAAACAGAAACGCACTGTTCTTGAAAAAAAAATGGGTTGGAGACAAATGTGAAACTACAAGTGTTTAATTTATATTTTTATTTTTTAAATTAACATACAATAAAATTAACATTTTTATATAGTTCTATGAGTTTTAACACAGAGATTAGTATACCACCCTAAGCATAGGAAATTATAATGAGATCAACCACATTGTGGATTCAGAAATATTTACCCTGGAGGAGGGTCCAATCAGACTGTGCTGATGTTTGCACAGCTCTGTGACTACTGAAAACCACTGAGTTGCACGTGAAGCTTCGTTACCTGGCCCTCTGACAGTACGAAGGTTTAAGTGTTGCACATTTTAAATCTAAATGCACTGACTATAAGGCCTGCCAGTTTTTCCCAGACCACTCAGAGGGAGATCTCGTCAGTGAAAACCAGGGACCCACATGCCTACAACACATGTCCTTCTGCTGCCCTTGTTGAAATGGGAGGGTACTTTGTAGAACTGTCAGAGGGCCAGGTGGTGATTTTTATTTTTATTTTTTTATTAAATCATAGCTGTGTACATTAATGCAATCATGGGGTACAATATACTGGTTTTATATAAAATTTGAAATATTTTCATCAGATTGGTTAACACAGCCTTCACCGCATTTTCTTAGTTATTGTGTTGAGACATTTATATCCTACACTTAGTAAATTTCACATGTACCCTTGTAAAATACAACATAGGTGTGGTCCCACCAATTACCCTCCCTCCACCCATCCTCCCCTCTCCTCTTTCCCCTTCTTCCAGGGCTATAATTGGGTTATAGCTTTCATATAAAAAAAGCTATAAATTGGTTTCATACTAGGGCTGAGTACATTGGATACTTTTCCTTCCATTCTTGAGATACTTTGCTAAGAAGAATATGTTCCAGCTTCATCCATGTGAACATGTAAGAGGTAAAGTCTCCATCTTTCTTTAAGGCTACAAAATATTCCATAGTGTACATATACCACAATTTATTAATCCATTCATGGGTCAGTGGGCACTTGGGCTTCTTCCATGACTTAGCAATTATGAATTGGGCTGTGATAAACATTCTGATACAAATATCTTTGTTATAATGTGATTTTTGGTCTTCTGGATATATACCTAGAACAGGAATTATAGGATCAAAACCAACCTTTTGATTTATCGATCTGTTGTATATTGCTCTTATTTTTAATTTCATTTAATTCTGCTTTAATTTTGGTTATTTCTGTTCTTCTGCTGGGTTTGGGATTGGAATGTTCTTCCTTTTCCAGTTGCTTGAGATGATCCATTAAGTTGTTCACTTCCTCTCTTTCTGTTCTCTTAAGGCTTGCAGTGCTATAAATTTCCTTCTTAGGACTGCCAAGGTAGTCCTAAGTCATTTCTTCATTATCCTTTTCTTCCAAAAATTTGGTAATTTCCTTCTTAATGTCATCTGTGACCCAGCTATCATTCAGCATAAGGTTATTTAGTTTCCATGTTTTTTGTATGAGTATGCAGATTCCTATTGTTATTGAGTTCAACTTATTCCATGATGGTCCAGGAAGATGCAAGGAATAATTTCTATTCTTTTAAATTTGCTGAGGTTAGACTTGTGACCTAAGATGTGATCAGTTTTGGAGGATGTTCCATGGGCTGATAAGAAGAATGTGCATTCAGTTTTGTTAGGATGAAATGTTCTGTAGATGTCTGTTAAATCTAATTGTTGAAAGGTTAAGTGTAAGTCTAAAATTTCTTTACTTGGCTTCTTGTTGGAGGATCTATCCAATACTGCCAAAGGGTTGTTAAAAATCTCCAACTATTATGGTACTGGAGGAAATCAAGTGGCTCATGTCTGTTAGAGTCTCTCCTATAAATTGAGACACATTCTTGTTGAGTGCATAAATGTTAATAATTAAAATCTCATCATGTTGTGTGTTACCCTTAACAAATGTGAAGTGACCATCCTTATCTTTCCTTACTTTTGTTGGTTTAAAGCCTATTGTATCTGAGAATAAAATTGCAACACCTGCTTTTGTCTGATTTCCATTTGCCTGAAATATAGATGACCATCCTTTCACCCTGAATCTATATGTATCTTTAAAGGTTACATGAGATTCTTGTGTGCAGCAGATATCTGGCCTGAGTTTTTGTATCCAGTCAGCCAACCTGTGCCTCTTTAGAGGACAATTTAAGCCATTCACATTAATTGTAAATATTGATAAACCTGGTATAATTTGGGGTATCAAGTTTTACAAAAGTCCAGTGGACATTTTTAATCGCTTCGCCACTGTGGAAGTTGGAATTTGATCAAAAGTTTCTGAGTGAGTATACTTTTGTGATGGAGGATTGCACTGGTCATTATGGAGGATAGGTCTGAGAATATCCTGTTCAGCTGGTTTAGTTATGACAAATTTCTTCAACATGTGAATGTCATTAAAGTATTTAATTTCTCCATCATAAATGAAACTCAGTTTAGCTGGATACAGGGTCCTGGGTTGAAAGTTATTTTGTTTTTAGAGGTTAAAAGTCAATGACCACCCTCTTCTAGCTTAAGGGTTTCAGCAGAGAGATCTGCAGTCATTCTAATATTTTTCCCCTTGTAGGTTATGGTTTTCTTATATCTGACTGCTTGCAGAATTTTTCTTCATCTTAACTTTGGCGAAGTTAATTATAATGTTTCTGGGAGATGCTGTATTTGGGTTGAGTCATGCTGGGGTTCTGAAACTGTCTGCCATCTGAATTTCAGAATCTCTTGGCATATCTGGAAAGTTCTCCTTCATTATCTCATGAAGTAGAGCATCTGTGCCTTTCAAAGCAACCTCGTTGCCTTCAGGAAGTCCTATAAGGCGAATATTAGTTTTCTTCAAATTATCCCAGAACTCTCTAAGAGAATGATCTGGTTTTGCTCTCCACTTCTCTTCCTTTTGAGTGTTTGGGAGCGTTCAAAAGCTTTGTCTTCGGCTCGGCGCCTATAGCTCAACCAGCTAAGGCGCCAGCCACATACACCTAAGGTGGTGGGTTCGAATCCCCAGCCCGGACCCGCCAAACAACAATGACGGCTACAACCAAAAAATAGCCAGGCGTTGTGGCGGGCACCTGTGGTCCCAGCTACTTGGGAGGCGGGGGCAAGAGACTCACCTGA